>VDFB02088384.1:0-33418 GCA_007258455.2 Sequoia sempervirens
AACATGAACAAAGTATTAAGAAATACACCTGATCTCATCATGTAAAAATCCTGGTAACACCAGTGCAGGTCCTCACAAAACCCAACAGAGTACAAGGAAGATAACATAAAAATTTGATGTGGCATAACAACTCCACCAAATGGGTCAGCATCCCAAAACATTTTCCAAACCAGGAAAATAGGCAATGAAATCCACCTGCCCTTTGGAAACCACAACCGTGTTGGCCAAACCCCTAAAGGAGAGCCACCAATCAGAGAAAGCACATAAGCAAAGAACACCCCAAAAAAAAAGAGAAAAAGAAAGAGACAACAAATAAAGCCCCCAAGCCATCCTATACACCTAGTAGAACCAAAAATAAGCCCCTTCTTCAACCTAGAAACTCCAAGGAAGCCCAAGCAAACTCACACTCCAATCCAAAAGGAAGTCGGAGCCACGTTGGCAAGCCACTGCACAGTGAATGCACGGAAGCAACAAACACCCCAGAAGAAGTGAGAAGAAGAAAGGGCCAACAAATAAAGCCCCCAGGCCATCCTAATACACCGAGCAGAACTAGAAATAAGCCCTACTTCAACCCGAAAACTTCAAGGAAGCCCAGGCAACCCCACAATCCCTGCAAGGAACATCAAAGCAAAAGGGGCAACCACTCAGCACCAGAAAACACAAAGGGCAACATACTTTCCCTCCAACATCCAACAAAAGCCACAATAGCCCCAGCAACTGCGAAACCCCAACCCAGGGTATCAACAGAGCTGTCTCCATAGCTGACCCGAGTAGGAGACATAATAAAGAAAAGGGGAGGATCAGAAGAAACAAAATCCACTGAAATGTCGTCCTCCAAGTAGATCTCAACCCCACCCCCTATAGGGGCTCTGAAATCCTCATAGACGCTCAGAACAGATGCACAGACAAGACCGAAGCCCTCATCCATACATAGCCCGCATGAGAAGACGTCGGGGAACTCCAAGCAGCGCACATCCCCAAAAAGAGCATGGATCTCGGGCACTACCGCGTTAGTGAGCACCCCAAGCCCGACCAGGAGAACAAACACAAACCAAGACAGACCAGACTAGCCATCTGCCTCGCCATCGTCATCCACTTCCTCGACACACTTAGTAGATTTTAAATATCTGTTCCCGCTCGACCCTCTTCTCCCTCTCGATGCAACCATTTGAGTTATAACAACTATAGTTCTCTCCACTATTGATGAGTACAAAAATGATATTTTTTTGGTCACCACTACTGCGGAGGATCATGATTATGATAGTAGCGCTAACTTTTGTGTCGGATATTCACTCTTATCTCTATCCTATCTATATTTATACTCACACATTCTTATTAACTTTTTTTTATCAAATTTCTATACACTCATTCATGATCCCTAGATCCTTTATCATTTATTTCAGGTTAGTTTTATAGCATTGAAGATGAATCTTTCTTGTCTATCAACTATTTTTTTTACTATTGGTTGTGATTTGTATGTGTTGAATAATTATGACAATTATGTCTAGGACGTTAGAATTGAAAAACGTAATTGCATAGATTGTCAAAGCGCTTCCTTAACAGGAATAAAGAGAATTTCTTTTAAAAACAATCTCTTTTTCATAAATACAAGTGTGGCTATGATTGAGAGATTTGTTGAGGGTGGTACACATATTGAACCTACTAAGCCTAGGCCTCATCCAAGAGGCGATCCAAAGCATCACTAGCCGATATATTTTATGTCTATATAATATGTTTAATTTTAAGTTCTCATAGTTATGTATGGAATCATGAACTCTCTTAATAGTGAAACATGTTATCAGTCCCAGGTAGCTGCATGTATTGTTGGCAGTTTTAATCAACACCATAAAGAAAAGCATTGATTTGAGGTGGTTGTAGGAGAAACGTTACAAGGAGATATATTGTCAGCAATTATATGTTTTAATGTGCTAAAATCTCTAAAAAATTTGTGTTTCATAGGCAATCTTCTCCATTGATGAGGTTATATAGATTTTAGATTATTTTGTTAAAGTTGGGCAGGGGAGCCATGCAGAAGGGTGCTATTTCTATTTTTGCGTTTAGATGGTCCCCTAAAGTGCGTTTAAAAAAGTTCAACAATTTTAGATATTAATATTTCTATTAATTTTATAAAATTAACTTGATGAAATTTTGCAAGCAATTCTTTATCACTCTTAGTGATATTGATATATCACTCTAATCTACGAAAAATAATAAAATTTATATATCAAATATTTTAAAAAATTTTAAACTATGATATCTTTAAATTTATTCAATCTAAATTAATATATAATAAAATTATTATATTTATTCAGGTTAGGCTATAATATCCCACACTCTATGAGTCGGTTATACACTGTTTTATATTAAATAAAAATATTATAAGTCCCGTGGAAGTGACTTTATTTAGTTGTGTCGTATGCAACTATATTGGACGTGTTGATAGTTTAAAATAAAAGTGAAATACCGGTATGAGCATAAATTCAACCGTTCTATGTCTTTATGGAATAGAATCCTTGTGAAGCATACCTAAAAACTTGTTTTCAGTGGCAATCAACATAATAAAAACCATACCGAGTCGACGTTCTACCACTACACTTCAAATTCGAGAAAAAGATTGCTAGTATATTCCACTTTAGTAAAAGATGACTTGAGAGTCTCGACAAACAAAACTAAAATAACTAAGAAGCCTCGTTCAGTGTGCCCATGCTTGGCAAGTTACAGAATTGAAGGTTTGTCTGCAGTGCACGTATTTCGGTCTAACAGCGGGAACCTTTTGTGCAGGTGAGAACACCCGAAGTTGCAGTGATCGAGCCCACAATCGAGGAAGGTCTTGCTTCCATACTCGAAGCTTTGGCATAGCTTGAGGATGCTTCAGACCCTGATGGTGTGAAGAATGCCCCATTTAACATCAGATCTCCCACTGATCTCCAATTACCTTCTGATGAATCTTCGCGCTTTGTCACCTGCACATTACCCATACCATAATGATTGTATTCATGGTATACTAGAGATATAAGAGACATGAGTGGTAAAGGCCTTTTACCTCCTTGTGGAATCGATTATCAGGGGCAAGGAATCTGTTGCCCTGGCTATTAATGGTGGGGTTTGCACTTCCCCCGATTGCGTACATTCCCCAGTGGGTGTAATCATTGTTCACCACATGAAAGTAACCATGTCGGCACCTACAGTACAACGATATTTTTTAAAACTTCAAGGGAGGAGAAACAAATAAACTTGAGCGAGCTGTATGTGATCTTTGTGCAAGGAATACAGAGAAAGAGAGAGAGAGTTTCTTTAAAATTTTATTCATACCTGGGCATGCGCTGAACAAGCCCTTCTCCAAAGTGGTTGAATGCAACTGTTACTTGCATTTTGATGTCTTGGGTATAGGCGTCGTTGTGTCCCAGGAGCATCACCTACGAAAAGCCGCTAAATATTTAACTTGAGAAATAGCGTTGTATCGGCAGATTCCGGCATCTTTTTATGTTTATGTCTGGTAATGTGCTTATAGTACATGTGATGAAAAAACAATTGTGAAACATTTTTAAAGAAGAATGAATTTACGGCAGATAAAACAAGCAGTCCAGCACCTTGTCATGGCGAGTGAAAAAGTTATTTGAAATGGTGATAGCAGTGGACCCCATGATGGCGTCGATCAGTCCATCTGCGCAGCTTGACAAGGAACAATGGTCTACCCAAACTGCACTTCCTCCAAATATTGAAATCCCATCCCCATCACTCCTGGTTCTATACCCATAATGGGTCGGGGAGTTCCTAACATTTGTATTTCCCGTAGGTTTACAATCGTGGATATGAATTCCATCAATGATGATGTTGTTCACGTTCTGTATTGTAATGTAAGCTCCGTTTGCTATGTGAACGTTGGCTCCTCTGCTTTCAATTGTCTTATAGCTGTTCATGATGAGTTCCTCCTTGAGCTGTATAACCATATCTCTTTGGAAAATAATCCAGAGAGGCTCGGTTTGAATAACAGCGTGGCGCAGAGTGTCGGGCCGGGGATTGACGGGGTCATAGTCATTGGGATCTGTAACCACATAAAATCTGCCCTGCTTACCTCCAATGGCGTTTTTGCCAAATTCGATGGCACAGTCAGCCAGCCTCTTTCTGTTGTTAGCCCAGTCGGGATCGCAACGCCAACAATCGTCGATGGGATTCCCCGTTCCGCATGAGCTCAGCTTTCTTCTGGAACTATTCAAACTCCTGCACAGTAGCTCTCAAAATTTCTAAATAATCTCTAGTGTCTATCCTAGCAATGACAAATATTAACTGACTTACAATATCTTTTCTGCAGTACACTCTATCTATCTCAACAACGACAAGTATTAACTATCCAATGGCATGATGGTACGGGAATAGAAAATACAGCGCCGAGCAAAACAGCATAAGAATAACTAGACGCATGTTCAATAAACTTTTGCAATTTAGCATTTCATATTAATGTACTGAATGGGGTAAGGCATTAAATTTCATTTCCCTACTGTATGATTTTACCTTTCTACCATTTGAACTACAAGTTCCGGCTTCTCAACATGATATTTAACGCCATTTTCAGCCTTCAAAGTTCTAACTGATATCACCATTATTGAGTTGAAGGAAAAGAAAGCAAGTAAAAGAAGCAATGGCTGTAAGGCTTGGGCGGTAGCCATTTTCGATGAGAGTGGGCGTATATGACATACTATGGCTTTGGGCTCTCTTTATATAGAAAATCAGCCTCTGTAGCAAACGGGGAATGTTGACCCTAGCGGTTGAAAATATGGTTATATGCACGTTATCACGTTGCGATTATTACGGTCTTTGTAGTGCACATGAACTTAGGCATGGAGGATTATACTACATCGGTTGACCTTACCTATGTGATAGAGCATTCCTTATATGTTAACTCCAACGTTTTCCTCAATTAACATATTTCTCCAAATCTCAGAGATGTCTTGAGTGGACGCGGCATCTTTGTTCTTTTATCCCACCTATTGATATCTTATATCCAAGCGTCAAAAGTTCCAACAAAAGCTTGAAAATGGCGCAGAGTGTCTATCCAAAACGAAAGAAAATCAGTTATGTCTCCGTAACCGAAGGGATTTCAGTCCACTGAGTAACACTTCTTTCGGCCAATTTCGGTTTCACACTATAACTCGAGAATACATTGGCAAAATAACTATATTTGCCGTTGGTTATAAGTGACTTTCCGCTTCAGTACTCTGCACGAGCATCGGCGACAAAACTCCGAACATTATTTCGCATGTGCTTCCTAAATTTCTCACCAAATACGCAATAGCAGACCAAATTGAGTTGTATGTCACTAGATGGCAAAGCCAGAAGCTTTACAAAAAAATGTCTCCACACATAAGGGACTATTTGATATTTTTCTCCTCTTCTAATATTGTGAGGAAGGAATCATCTACAAAGTGGCCATTTAAAATTTGAGTTGAGGAATTAGGTCGAGAGCTTTGCAAAAAATACTTTATCATTTTAAAATAATAGAAACAAATGATTCTATTGGAACCCCCTTTTGTATTAATTCAATTGAGTTTGAAGGGCTTACTTCTATTGAATTGTATTGTATACACACACACACACACACAAATTAATAGTGGGAAGGCTTTGTAAGAAGTATAAATGGAAAACTATCTGCTAATCATTTTCATCTAATAAGGTAGCATTTATAAAAGATTTGAATTGTGTAGATATTACTTGTAAAAAGTAGTTGTGAATAATAGAAGGTTTTCTAATACTCATACCTTTTTATATTTTAAGATCGAGTAGTTAATTGTATGAGGAATAAACAATGCTTTATCTAAAATAAAAAGCTTATAAATAGAATCCACCAATGCCCAAATAGATAAATGTGATAGATCTATATGTTATCTTCTAAAGTAGATATCTCACTTTCCATGTCGTATAAAATAATATTAAAGTTGAATATGAGGTCCGTATTTCATAGAACATATACATAATATGTTCATTTACCTCTTGAATATCATCCATAATTTCAAAATTTTCTACCATCTCTTATTCTTAGAACACATTTTACATTAAAAGAACAATAGTTTATAAAAGAGCCTCTTATATGTATTTGGATTGAAACTATATTAGCTATTTGATGATTTTTCACTTTAGCTCTCAAGATATGCAAAATATGTGTTCTAAATTTAGTATTAACCTAGTGAATTCAGCTCAGTACCACCCTTAAAGAAATGGATAATTTGAATAAAGCAACAAGAGCTTGATGAAGTTCGTAGGGATAAAATTGCATAAGAATAAAAGGAGAGATGGGATGACAAGCTGAAATATGATCTTTGCTCATATAAAATAACCCTCAACCAAACCATAGGTAGAATCTCATTTGATTTGGTATGTATACTTATTGAGGCTAAAATTCACATCAATATGGAATTTATTGTATACCAAATTTTGTAAGACATATAAGAAGATGCGTGTGATATAATATCTTAGAGAATTATGGAATTAAATGAGTTAGATGAACACCGAGGTATTGCACATGATATATTTTTGTTAAAAAATGAATAATGAACTAATTTTTTATAAGAATCTACATCACCATAAAGATTCTAGGTTGATGATATGGTCCACTTATGGAATTAGGTAGAGCTTTATGAAAAATACTTAATCATTTTTAAATAATATAAACATATAATTCTGTTGGAACCCTTTTCTGTATTAATTCAATTGAGTTTGAAGGGCTTATCTCTTTTGAATTGTATAGTATATATACACACACAAATTAATAATGGGGAGGATTTGTAAGAAGTATAAATGGAGAACTATCTAATAATCCTTTTCATCTAATAATGTACCATTTATAAAAGTTTTTTAATTATGTAGATATTACATATAAAAAGCGGTTGTGAATAATAGAAGGCTTTCTAATACTCATAATTTTTATATTTTAAGATCAAGTAGTTAATTGTATGAGGAATAAACATTGCTTTGTCTAAAATAAAATCCTTATAAATAACATCCACCAATGCCCAAATAGATAAATGTGATAAGATCTATATGTTATTTTCTAAAGTAGATATCTCACTTTCCATGTTATATAAAACAATATTAAAGTTGAATATGAGGTCCTTATTTCATAAAACATATACATAATATGTTAATTTACCTATTGAATATCATCCATTCTTTCAAAAAATTCTACCACCTCTTATTATTAGAACCCCTTTTATGTTTAATAAATAATAAACTATATAAAATCCTCTTCTATTATTTGGATTGAAAATATATTAAATATTTGATGATTTCTTACTTTAGATCTCAAGATATGCTAAATATGTGTTCTAAATTTAGTATTAACCTAATGAGTTCATCTCAATACCACCCTTAATCAAATGTACAATTTGAATCAAGTAACAAGAGCTTGATGAAGATCGTAGGGAGAAAGTTGGATAACAGTAAAAGGAAATGAGATGACGAGCTGAAATATGATCTTTGGGTGGATAGAATAACCCTCAACCAAACCATAGGTAGAAGATCATTTGATTTGGTATGCATTATTGAGGCTAAATTTGTCGCCAATAAGGAATTTATATTGTATATACCAACTATCGTAAGGCATATAAGAATATGTGTGTGATATAATCTCTTAGAAAATTATGGAATTAAATGAGTTGGATGAACATCGAGTTATTGCACATGATATAATTTTGTTACAAAAATAAATAATGAAGTACTTTTTTATAACAATCTACATCACCATAAAGTATCTAGGTTAATGATATGGTCCTCTTATGGAATGTAAAGTCTAAAGATAAGGGAAAGAATGGAAAATTCGATCCATTGTGGTTTAGCATTTATGAAGTGGCTAAGAGATATGAGATGAATGGATGTCATCTCATGAATTTAGATGGGAAATTCATGGAGTTGTGCATGCTTGATCAAGATCTGAAACACTATTTCTCATGAATGGTGAGTACTAGTTATATCTTTTGTATTTTATTTGGCATTTCCCTAGGCAGTTATGATCTTTGTTGGTCTCTGTGATGTGTAATATCCTAACCTTGTCTTGTGTGGAGTTTTATTGTATCTCTTTTATGGTTTTCTACTGATTTTTTCTTAGAACCTCATCGTCCCCATAGGAGGCACATGTCTCCAACTAGAGCCACTATTAGGTTTCTCTCAAAATTTTAGAAAATTTCATTCACTAACCCGTGTTTTACATTTATTCACCCTCAAAGGTTAAATTAAAAAATATCATCATTTATCAAAACCCTAAATTCTTATATCTATGTTATTATTTTATTTTATTTCTCTTCCACTAGTGAGCTTGGTCTAGAAAACATCCTTTGTCCAAACGCAATTTTCTAGTGTTTGCTGGCATCTTTTTGAAGTCCGCAACTTGTCATCAACTTCAAAGTGGAACTAAGAGTTCATTTTTTATATATTAAAATAAGGGTTGTGGTACAAGAAAAAATTAAGAGTGAATGATTATTAAAATGAAATTTGTACATAATGAAGTAAGGGTCATAAAACTGTAATGATTACTATGTTAAACAAAGATATGTCAAAGTGAAAATAATTAGAGTTATAGTTTTGTTCAATATGCATCAAGTGTCATGAAGAAGACTAGGTGTAATAGAGTCATATTATGTATATTAATTCAAGATTAGTAGATTCATATAAATTGATTATTTCTAGTCCTATGTTATATCAACTCGATTATTTGAATGCTTTAATAATATAGGCAATCGTTTTATGCTTTTGGTTTCGATGGCTTGATCAACTCCAAATGTGTACTTAGTCAAACTAAACTTTCAGTTGTTTGTTATGAACAACTGTCAGTAATTGCATGGTTAATGTTTGAATATGTATGGAATGCAATGTATGTTTAATTTTAAATTATGAATATTAGTATTGTGTATATGTTATGGTGAACTTACTCTTTGCATCCAAGAAACTAGAGCAAGTAGATTGTAGCCTGCAGCCACAGGATTTTTAGAAAGCAATATAGGGGAACTTCCAGAATGAGAAGAATGGAATAGTTGTAGAATTGGAGGTCTCTATTTATCAGGATGGTTGTTCAGTCACCATGTCAATTAATAATACTACTCGAGGAGAAAAGATCTTCTACGATTGAGAATCCCATGTGACTGATTACATAGTCAATGTTTTTTTTTTAACCGTTGCAGCAAAGTTGTAGTCCTAATCAACTTATTCTACCTTTTCTGTTATTTCTTTTAGTTATTATTTAGAATTTTTCACACTCTATTCCTTAGGGGAGTGGTTATTTACATTTATTTTTTTGTTTTGAGTCCTAGTTTCAACAACACTCTCCGACACCTATATATATGGTTCGATGGTCAAGAATAACATGCATAAAAAGAATAGCAATTAGAAGTGCTAAGATAGATTTTCTATTGCACAACAGTACTCTTGTGTAAAGTTATGATTTCATGAATAATATAGCTTTGAATATTTTTTGTTAAATTGTGAATCGTGAGTTATGCAATGAAGAGATTTTTAGTTACTGTTATGGTTAATTGATTTGACAAGGTAGATTTGAGGTTATCCTATGGAGAAATTAAATTGACCAAGGGCCACTCAAGGTAACTACTCCGCACTTTAATTCTTACACAGTCATTTTGATTGTTACAACAATTCCATTCATTATTGCATTTGTCTTCACTAAATTCTTCAAATGGTGAATGTGAATGAAATTATGAGTAAGATCTTGTCTTTTATTTCATGCTTTATTTGTATCAATGCATTATCCTCTAGAGTGAGTCATGTTAGAGTATGTAAAATTTAGCAGCATTAGTTAGATATAGAATTCATTCTTGACAGTGAACTAGTCATAGTCTTTACCCGTAAGTACCTGTAACAACAGTTGTAGATTCAATTATTTTTACTGTTAAGCAGTTTATGTTTCCCCACATGTGTAAACACCTATACAAAGATGATAGTTAGTATCAATTCCTTGAATGCACAGACAGTGCTAGCATCATCGCAAGCTTACATTAGCCCTAGTTGATAATTAAGTGGAGTCTTTACAACAGTTAAGTAGACTGTTCAGTTATGTACCCCCTCTGAGTTATGTGAATATCACCATGATTACTAAACATTAGTTGGGCCTTGCACCTCTAACTCAATATTTTACATTAGAGTTTTTTGTAACTCATTGGAAACATCACAGGTAGGGTCTCATCCTCTACCACATTCTCTCGTTCTCATGCACCTCTTTTGAAGGATTAAAATCACTTTGTGCTCATTTTGTAGGTGTTCTTATTTTTATTTATTTTAAGATAATTGCATTCTCTATAACTCTTCTATTCTAAAAAAGCTCCATATCTTTGAATTAATGAAAACTACCATTTCCACCTCTTCTCTCTTCTTGCATTCTTTGTAAATCTATTTTCCTCTATGTTGGATGTATTTTTACTAATTATTATATGTTTGTATGTTTTGTTAGAATAATTATAGTAACTAACTATGGATCTTATTCTTCCATCTTAGTTCTTTTTGGTTTTGAGTATTAATCATTTGCTTGGAGCTTCATGATTATGTAGGTTGCATGGATTGATTGGTGGGTGCTCAGGGATACTAGAGAGACGTCGGTTAGGTTGGATATTTCTTATGATAAGAGATATGTGTTGAAATGGTTACTTGTTATAAAAAAATATCAATAGTAAATACTGAGGAGCCTACACCTAGAAATGGATGTGAGTCCATCATAGACCTGATGAGAACATGTTGTATAATAATGATTCCTTGTTTAGAATAATTGCAATGCACAATGTCAAGTGGGAGAATGTTGGGAATAGGATGCCATTTAATTGCAATCCTAAACATATTTCATGTCCTTGAAAAGTGTTCCCTAACACTAGGATTAGAAAGAGATTAAATTTGAATGAAATGAACATATAAATTGACATTGGTGATTATTCCTAAATGATAGGAACATGTGGGGATGTCCAAGAAGAGCTCCTACAAAATAGGAGCACATGCGGTGCGCACATGGAAGGAGGAACCCACCTTGCTTTAGTTAACTGTTTGGAGGATTGTGAACAGTTTAGTAATGCATTTAAAGATCCTACAAATTAGGGATTGATATATATATATGAGTTTAGTTCAGTTCAGTTGAGTTTAGTTCAGTTATGGTTCAATTATCTTCAGTTGCATGTAGTTAGTTTTAGTTGAATGCTAGTTGACATGAGTTGACTTCAATTGCATGACATATAACAGGTAGATACATTCATTTAAGTTGGGATGATCAATCATGCACAATGTTTGCGTGAATTGATGGAGAGATATGTTTCAGTTAACTAAGATTGACTTGGACCCACCTTGGTCGCCCAAGTTAGCATCTTTGAGTTAACACCTTTTGCATGAGAAGATATTTGTACAAGGCTTAGTTAAGTGGGCCCATTCTTGGGTGCCAACTTTGAGGAGAAGCTTGGAAGATATTTTCTTGACCAAGGGCCAGTTAGGAGTTCAGTTTGGGGGGCCTAAATTGAGGAGACTTTGGATTTGACTTCATGTTACAAGATGAAACTCTACTTGCATAGAATAGGTGTAGGTTTTTGAGTGAAGCTTTGTTTTTTTGTAATTGACAACTCTTTGGAGTTTACAACGCTCATTATTTTCTATTAATTGCAGCAAGTTGAAGAGAGTTTTATCAAAGTTTATTGCAGGTTGTGAAGAAGAATTGTTGAAGGCAAAAGAAGCATATCAAGCAAAGGATTGATACAATATTATTTTAATCTTGTTCTAAGGTTAAATAATACAAGCACTATTGATTCTAGTGGTGGATTTTTTCCCCAAAAGGGTTTCTCCGTGTATATGTTGTGTCAAGTTTGTATCTTCTTGTCTCATTCTTATACAAGCTTTTGTCTACTTTCTACAACTAGTAAAATTGATCTAAACAAATAATCATACACAGAGAATTTGTAACAAAGAACACTTAATTAGATCTACAATCTCATAGTTTTACAAGTTTTAAAGCTACATAATTACCTCCATTTTAAACAACCCCCTCATCAAATCTCTTACATGTTATTTAATATATATTACAATATTATCATCACTATAGATTATCTTACACATCCTTCATGGCAATATAAACTTTTACCCATAATACCAATAATTACCCATGACATGATGGTCATGGAATAATGATATAAAATAATTCACATTTAAATAATATTTTATATTATGACTTGAAAGGTGTATGATATATCTAATCCTAATATATATAGTAAAATGAGGAGACTCGCACTCTATGGATTCAACCCTATTTGGATTATGTAACTCATTAAGTGCATCGATATCAAATTCCAATTCATCTAGCTCACATGGTTTTAAAATTCATACGTGGTAAATGAATTATGAGAAAAATAAATATTTTTTAGGAAAAATAAAATGAAATCTCTCACATTCAAGAATAAAACTAGCGAAAAGTGCACTATGGTCTTCTTGTTCACCAATGAAAGGTAACTCTTCTTCTTCATCGATACTTAGGTGGCACTAAATATTTCCATTATCCAATTAGCTAAGTGATTCAATATATGATAATAAATTGCTATATGATAAATGGATTTTTTAACAACTTGAAGATTATTATTGTAATCTCTATTTAAAATAGTATTTCATGTTGATATTTTAACATTATTCTCTCACATAAATCAAATCTCAAATTATTTATGTTATAAAAAATTCCTATATGTACTATAGAATGATTTATGATTTCAAGATTAGTCATTATATACAAAGTTTGTAGTTTTTGGATGAAAATCCTACAATATTTCTCTATGAAAGAAATAGACTTATCGTTGCATCCAAATGGTGTCAATATACAAGGACTGATTCTAAACATTTTGGAAGATTTTTACCAATTTAAGTGAGGTTGCAGATATAACCTCCATTATAATGCTTGTAGTGTAGAAAAAAACTAACCCTTTTCACACTTCATTTGGGAATGAATAATTGATGATAAAATGGACTTAATGGAACCTTATTTAGGGTGTTGTAAGTTGCATTTTTTACACTTTCACACTAATCTAGAGCTTTATTAATTAATTGAGGTTAATTGAGGTTTTTTGGCCCCTTTAATTCAAATCCAAGCCTAATTAATTACATTTTCTAAGGGATAAAACCATACACTCTTAAATGAAATTTTACAACACTTAATTTTTCAGGGATTGTGTTCTAGGATAGTGACCTAGGACCCATTCACCACCTGGCGAATGGGTCCTCACTAGGTCCTAGGACCCCTTTTGGCATATTATTTCACATCCCCCAAAGTGTGTCCTAGTTAAGTATGTTATGACCCATTTTCCCTATGGCGAATGGGTCCTCAATTAACTTAGGAACCCCCACGGGATATGTTTTTGGCGGTATTTTAATGATTTCCAAATCCTATATCGAAGTCGACTTGTGTAATTTGAGGTTTAGTTTAATCTTAGTATAAATATAAGGCTATTTCACATAGTTTCACCTAATGGTACATGCGAAACATCGCAGAAACATAGGGTAAATTTCTCAGCATTCGAAGCCATTCAAGGGAAAATTATTAGAGTTTATTGCAGAAATAAAATATCCAATTCATCATGCCAGAGTCATACATGTTATTGAGGTAATGTGTTGATGTAGCATTGGGGATCAAGTTCAATTGTTCAAATCAATCATCTTATGTCAAGATCTACACTCATTGAGGCCACTTCATGCTAGGTTTCATATTTTTACTCCAAGGTTCAATTGAGGATTGGTGAAGTGTAGAATTACATTGTTCATTCATCTTTCCTTTTATGCATTGTTTCAATTCAAGGTTTAATTACCAAAACAGGGGGTTGGCAAGGAACCTAAGCCCTATTCCTGTAAAGTTTAGCATTTTTCTTCTCTTTAAGAGTATGATTGTAGGTTTTTTTAGAGTTTGAGAATCAAAAATTGGAGAACAAAATTGACAAAGCTGCAAAGTTCGAGGATTTGTCATTTTCAATACAAGATCTAGTAAGCTACAGAAATTTATTTCTAACTTGGGGAGTTGAAAATCGGGATCATGGAGTGCAAGATTGAAGTGGAACCTGGTGGTGCTACAGCCCTCTGTGGGGACCCATTAGCCTGGGAGAATGGGTCTCTGACTTGCTTACATACTCTGAGAATTTACCTAACATTGACCCTCATAAAACCTAAATTTTGAGTTTTCTATATGGTCTACGGTTTTGATTTGCAATATTCATTTACACATATAACACATTTTTTGAATGAAACTAGAAAGATAGGTGCATTGTTATCAATTCATTTTGATTCAATCCTATTTTTCTATGTTTCAACACCATTCAAAAATTTATAGTGTACATGTGCATGCATACTATTTGATTAGATTTTTAGATTTTGCAAGAACAATACCTATACATGCATAAGGTATCGTAATTTAATTAATATTTAATTTTTTTTATTCATTTAAGGTTTTTATAAGAGTGTAAACAAAAGGTGGGGAAACAAATGTATAGTGCATAGGGTGTTAGGATACCCATAACCAACACTTTAGATCAATAGACGCTCAAGTTTAGTGTTTTAATAATGTGTCGAGATTGAATTGAATAGCCATAAGTATTAAGGTGCTTGTGAGGCACACAGTACCTATCCTCTATAAATGATTGGTATGGTAAGGTATAATTCATCCCGAGTTTCCACTCTGAAAAACACTAGTGGTATTTTTACACTAGTAATAGAGGTTTAAAAACCTATGAATTATCTAAACCCAACTACCAACCATTATTGATGACCTGCAATAGCCAAATAATAATTAGCACCATTATGTATCAATAGGTTGTCTTTCCCCCTCCATAGATAGATTCCAAATATCCTTAATGATGTTATACCTTTAGTTTGAATTTTAGAAAAAATGACAAGTAGATTTAGATCACTTCTCAAAATTAATAATCATGTGAGAATTGATCATTCAAAATATGATTGATTTTAATTTGAAAATATATAACTTATTGATACTTCGATTATGAATTGATAAATTTTTTTGTAAATATAATATTTAAAAAGTAAAATATTTCAAAGTATACTAAGATTGATAAAGATGTAAAGATTGGAAAATTCATTTTTTAAAATTGTTAATTATAAGATTTTTAATATTTTAAAAAAAGGAGTACTTTATAATCTCTGAGTTGTTTTGGAAAAAACAAAAATGTAAAATAAAATTGTTGAGTGACTATCACATTTCCAAAAATTCTTCATAAGAAAACTTCATTACTTATATTATTCAAAATCCCAAATTATATTTAGAACTAGTTGACCATTTTATTCTATATAATCATTTCAACATGTAGATCTGTCACCCTGATCTATCCATTGGAATTTTCATAGATATGTGTTTTGTTAGAGAAAGCTTTTTTTTTCTATTCTTACTTATAATAGTATTATGTAACATTGTCTAACTAATTGTTTCCTTCATTATAACATCTTTAAATGCATCCTAAGAATAATCCATGTTTTTAATTCAGAGAAAGTCAATGATGATTGTTCAAACTCAATAATATTGTAATAAAAATTAAATATTTTCTTATTCTTAATGCTTTATAATCCCAATTTCTTGAACCATTTATATTTTACTTTTCATTTCTTATTTATAGCTACAAAGAAACAACCTACAAAGTACTATATACTTGATTTTAGGATGATGCCAAGTTCTAGAGTAATTTCGCTTAGTTTAAACTTTAAATGCTCATATGTTGAGTATTAGTTTAATAGTTCTCTCCACTATTTTTGATAAGGAGAAGAAATAGTTTTTGAATGGACTTGAAACCATATACAATAGGTTTTGTATGGACCCAAAACCATCAGGTTTTGAAGGGACTCGAAACCCAAACAAGGATAGTCAAGCTGCCTAAAGAGAAGTCAATAAACCCCCGCAGCAAAATAAAGACAAACTAGTAGCCAAAACCAGCTGCCCAACATAGAAACCAGATCTTACATGGATCTAGAACACATTGGTTTTGACGGGACCAACAACCCAAAACAACCAGGTTTTGGCAAGGACCTTAAACCCAAGAGAGAATCCAGTAACAATGAGGCCATAGCATGCCAGTCACTCAAGTAGATTGGTCTCTCCATACCATTGGTAGAGACAACTAAGTCATAGCTTTACATAAGCAGAGCCACAAAATTAGATAGAACCTTGCCCAAAAAGAGACCCTCTCCCCTTCTATAGGAGAGGTCGTCACAATAACATGAACCTCTAAATTTTTTCCATAAAATCCAATTACACTCTCCACCTCTATAGGAGGAAAAACTAAGCTCAACCCACCCACCACAATCACAACACTCCTATAGACCAACATTCCACCTTAATAGAAATGGGAACCCCCTCCACGGGAAAAGAAGGAAGAGACCTTCAACTACAAAAGACACCTCAACCCGAGAGGGAGAGGACTCTAGCTCCAAAGGAGAGGTCTTCACCTCAAAATAAGACCTAGTATTCAGAGAGAAGGAAGGGACTGTAGTGAGAAGGAGAACCAAAGAAAGCAACAACATCAGTAATAGTCAGGTCTTCAAAATAATATCTAAAAACCACCCAACCCTCAAAACCTTTCAGCAAAGAACAAAGTAGATCTAGCACCAACTCCATACTCACAGCATGGTCCAGCCAAAGCATCAGCCCCCAACCACCATCAAAGAACAACAATGCACATGGGGGGAAAAACATGAACAAAGTATTAAGAAATACACCTGATCTCATCATGTAAAAATCCTGGTAACACTAGTGCAGGTCCTCAAAAAACCCAACATAGTACAAGGAAGATAACATAAAAATTTGATTTGGCATAACAACTCCACGAAATGGGTCAGCATCCCAAAACATTTTCCAAACTAGGAAAATAGGCAATGAAATCCACCTGCCCTTTGGAAACCACAACCGTGTTGGCCAAACCCCTAAAGGAGAGCCACCAATCAGAGAAAGCACATAAGCAAAGAACACCCCAAAAAAAATGAGAAAAAGAAAGAGACAACAAATAAAGCCCCCAAGCCATCCTATACACCTAGCAGAACCAAAAATAAGCCCCTTCTTCAACCCAGAAACTCCAAGGAAGTCCAAGCAAACTCACACTCCAATCCAAAAGGAAGTCGAAGCCACGTTGGCAAGCCACTGCACATTGAATGCACGGAAGCAACAAACATCCCAGAAGAAGTGAGAAGAAGAAAGGGCAAACAAATAAAGCCACCAGGCCATCCTACTACACCGAACAGAACTAGAAATAAGCCATACTTCAACCCAAAAACTTCAAGGAAGCCCAGGCAACCCCACAATCCTTGCAAGGAACATCAAAGCAAAAGGGGCAACCACTCAGCACTAGAAAACACAAAGGGCAACATACTTTCCCTCCAACATCCAACAAAAGCCACAATAGCCCCAGCAACTGCGAAACCCCAACCCAGGGTATCAACAGAGCTGTCTCCATAGCTGACCCAAGCAGGAGACATAATAAAGAAAAGGGGAGGTTCAGAAGAAACAAAATCCTCTCAAGTGTCATCCTCCAAGTAGATCTCAACCCCACCCCCTATAGGGGCTCTCAAATCCTCATAGACCCTCAGAACAGATGCACAGACAAGACCAAAGCCCTCATCCATACATAGCCCGCACGAGAAGATGTTGAGGAACTCCAAGCAGCGCCCATCCCCAAAAAGAGCATGGATCTTGGGCACCACTGCGTTAGTGAGCAACCCAAGCCCGTCCAGGAGAACAAACACAAACCCAGACAGACCAGACTAGCCATCTGCCTCGCCATCGTCATCCACTTCCTCGACACACTTAGTAGATTTTAAATATCTGTTCCCGCTCGACCCTCTTGTCCCTCTCGATGCAACCATTTGAGTTATAACAACTATAGTTCTCTCCACTGTTGATGAGTACAAAAATGATTTTTTTTGGTCACCACTACTGCAGAGGATCATGATTATGATAGTAGCGCTAACTTTGGTGTCGTATATTCATTCCTATCTCTATCCTATCTATATTTATACTCACACATTCTTATTAACTTCTTTTTATCAAATTTCTATACACTCATTCATGATCCCTAGATCCTTTATCAATTATTTCAGGTTAGTTTTATAGCATTAGAGATCAATCTTTCTTGTCTATCAACTATTTTTTTTTATTATTGGTTGTGATTTGTATGTGTTGAATAATTATGACAATTATGTCTAGGACGTTAGAATTGAAAAACGTAATGGCATAGATTGTCAAAGCGCTTCCTTAACAGGAATAAAGAGAATTTCTTTTAAAAACAATCACTTTTTCATAAATACAAGTGTGGCTATGATTGAGAGATTTGTTGAGGGTGGTACACATATTGAACCTACTAAGCCTAAGCCTCATCCAAGAGGCGATCCAAAGCATCACTAGCTAATATATTTTATGTCTATATAATATGTTTAGTTTTAAGTTCTCATAGTTATGTATGGAATCATGAACTCTCTTAATAGTGAAACATGTTATCAGTCCCAGGTAGCTGAATGTATTGTTGGCAGTTTTAATCAACACCATAAAGAAAAGCATTGATTTGAGGTGGTTGTAGGAGAAACGTTACAAGGAGATATATTGTCAGCAATTATATGTTTGAATGTGCTAAAATCTCTCAAAATTTTGTGTTTCATAGGCAATCTTCTCCATTGATGAGGTTATATAGATTTTAGATTATTTTGTTAAAGTTGGGCAGGGGAGCCATGCAGAAGGGTGCTATTTCTATTTTTGTGTTTTAAATGGTCCCCTAAAGTACGTTTAAAAAAGTTCAACAATTTTAGATATTAATATTTCTATTAATTTTATAAAATTAACTTGATGAAATTTTGCAAGCAATTCTTTATCACTCTTAGTGATATTGATATATCACTCTAATCTACGAAAAATAATAAAATTTATATATCAAATATTTTAAAAAATTTTAAACTATGATATCTTTAAATTTATTCAATCTAAATTAATATATAATGAAATTATTATATTTATTCAGGTTGCTATAATATCCCACATTCTATGAGTCGGTTATACACTGTTTTATATTAAATAAAAATATTATAAGTCCCGTGGAAGTGACTTTATTTAGTTGTGTCGTATGCAACTATATTGGACGTGTTGATAGTTTAAAATAAAAGTGAAATACCGGTATGAGCATAAATTCAACCGTTCTATGTCTTTATGGAATAGAATCCTTGTGAAGCATACCTAAAAACTTGTTTTCAGTGGCAATCAACATAATAAAAACCATACCGAGTCGACGTTCTACCACTACACTTCAAATTCGAGAAAAAGATTGCTAGTATATTCCACTTTAGTAAAAGATGACTTGAGAGTCTCGACAAACAAAACTAAAATAACTAAGAAGCCTCGTTCAGTGTGCCCATGCTTGGCAAGTTACAGAATTGAAGGTTTGTCTGCAGTGCACGTATTTCGGTCTAACAGCGGGAACCTTTTGTGCAGGTGAGAACACCCGAAGTTGCAGTGATCGAGCCCACAATCGAGGAAGGTCTTGCTTCCATACTCGAAGCTTTGGCGCCAGCAGGATGCTTCCAGACCTGATAGTTATTGAAGAATGCCCCATTTAACATCAGATCTCCACTGATCTCCAGCGTTACCTTCTGATGATGAATCTTCGCGCTGTCACCTGCACATTACCCATACCATAATGAGGATTGTATTCGCTGGTATCCTAGAGATATAAAGAACATGGTAAGAGCCTTTTACCTCCTTGTGGAATCGATTGTCAGGGGCAAGGAATCTGTTACCCTGGCTATTAATGGTGGGGTTCGCACTTCCCCCGATTGCATACATTTCCCAGTGGGTGTAATCATTGTTCACCACATGAAAGTATCCATGTCGGCATCTGCATTATAACATTAATTTTGTAATAAACTTCAGCAAGTTGTATCGTGGTCTTTGTGCAAGGAATACAGAGTTCTAATAATTTATTCATACCTGGGCATACGCTGAACAAGCCCTTCTCCAAAGTGGTTGAATGCAATTGTTACTTGCATATTTTTATCTTGGGTATAGGCGTCGCTGTGTCCCAGGAGCATCACCTGCAAAAAACCACTAAATATTTATCTTGAGAAATAACTTTTTCTTGATAACTTAATAGATACTAACATTTCTTCATGTTTCTGTCTGATAATGGGCTTTTAGTACCCTACTCTAAGATCTTGTGATATAAATACAATTGTGAAACCTTTTCTCAAGAAAAATTAATTTATGGCAGAGCATAAAAGCATTGAACACCTTGTCATGGTGAGTGAAAAAGTTGTTTGAAATGGTGATAGCAGTGGATCCTCTGATGGCGTCGATCAGTCCATCCGCGCAGCTTGACAACGAACAGTGGTCTACCCAAACCGCACTTCCTCCAAAGATAGAAATCCCATCTCCATCACTCCTGGTTCTATATCCATAATGGGTCGGGGAGCTCCTAACATTTGTATTTCCCGCAGGTTTACAGTCGTGGATATGAATTCCATGAATGATGATGTTGTTCACATGCTGTATTGTAATGCATGCTCCATTTGCTATATGAACGTTGGCTCCTCTACCGTCAATGGTCTTATAACTGTTCATTATAAGTTCCTCCTTGAGCTGTATAACCATATCTCTTTTGAAAATAATCCAGAGAGGCTCGGTTTGAATGACAGCGTGGCGCAGAGTGCCGGGTCGAGGATTGACCGGGTCATCGTCATTTGGATCTGTCACCACATAAAATCTGCCATTCTGACCTCCGATAGCGTTTTTCCCAAATCCGATGGCACAGTCAGCCAGCCTCTTTCTGTTATTAACCCAGTTGGGATCGCAACGCCAACAATCGTCGATGGGGTTCCCCGTTCCGCACGAGTTCAGCTTTCTTTTCGAACCATTTAAACTTCTGCACAGTAGCTCTTGAAATTGCTAAATAATCTCAAGTGTCTATCAACAACGACAAATATTAACTATCCAATGGAGCGATGATATGGGGAATAGAAATCTTGTCTGTAACAGCTGCGTATCAACTACAAGAATATTCTTATACAAAATACAGCGCCGAGCAACAGCATAAGAATAACTAGACGCATGTTCAATAAACTTTTGCAATTTAGAATTTCATATTAATGTACTGAATGCGGTATGGCATTAAATTTCATTTCCATACTGCTTTCTTTAAATTCTTTAAAATGTCTAAAGCATCTCAAAGACAACACGCTTACCTTTCTACCATTTGAACTACAAGTTCTGGCTTCTCAACATGATATTTAACGCCATTTTCAGCCTTCGCCATATTCACCGAAGTTCTAGAGGATATCGCCATTACTAAGTTGAAGAAAAAGAAACCAAGTAAAAGAAGCAATGGCTGTAAGGCTTGGGTGCTGGCCATTTTCGATGAGAGTAAGCGTGTAATGGTTATATGACATACTATGGCTTCGTCTCTTTATAGCTAAAATCAGCCTCTGTAATAAACGGGAGTGTTATTTCTTGGTTGAAAAATATGGTTATATGCACGTTTATCGTTGCGATTATTACAGTCTTTATGAATTGCACACATGAACTTAGGCATGGAGGATATACTACATCGGTTGACCTTACCTATGTGATAGAAGTATTTCCATATATATTAACTCCAACGTTTTCCTCGAATTAACATATTTCTCCAAATCTCCAGAGATATCTTGGTGGACGCGGCATCTTTTGTTCTTTTATCCCACCTATTGTTATCTTATATCCAAATCAAAGTTCCAACAAAAGAAAGCGAAAATGGCGCAAGTGTCTATCCCAAAACGAAAAGAAAATCGGTTTTGTCTCCGTAACCGAAGGGATTTCCAGTCCGCTGGTAACGCTAACTTTCGGCCGGACGGTTTCACATATAACGAGAATACATTGGCGAAATAACTATATTTGCCGTTTGGTTATAAATTGACTCCGCTGTACTCTGCACGAGCATCGGCGACAAAACTCCGAACATTATTTCGCATGTGGTTCCTAAATTTCTCACCAAATACG
This sequence comes from Sequoia sempervirens, assembly GCA_007258455.2. Classification (NCBI taxonomy): domain Eukaryota; kingdom Viridiplantae; phylum Streptophyta; class Pinopsida; order Cupressales; family Cupressaceae; genus Sequoia; species Sequoia sempervirens. The sequence goes on from VDFB02088384.1 coordinate 22,004, forward strand.
CAATAGCAGACCAAATTTAGGAGTCCTTTTTGGCCTTCGCATGCTTCCCGCGCTTTTCCTTTTCTTTCCTTTTTTAACATCCCAGGACAAAATACATTCACTAAGAAATAGTAACATTATCTATACTTAATAAATTGTAATCACAATTAAAAAATATTATGTAAGATGTCATCTTGCATCTAATGGAAGGGCTGTCTCTAACATTGAGTTGTATGTCACTAGATGGCAAAGCCAGAAGCTTTGCAAAAAAATGTCTCCACACTTAAGGGACTATTTGATATTTTTCTCCTCTTCTAATATTGTGAGGAAGGAATCATCTACAAAGTGGCCATTTAAAATTTGAGTTGAGGAATTAGGTCTAGAGCTTTGAAAAAAATACTTTATCATTTTAAAATAATAGAAACAAATGATTCTATTGGAACCCCCTTTTGTATTAATTCAATTGAGTTTGAAGGGCTTACTTCTATTGAATTGTATAGTATACATACACACACACACACACAAATTAATAGTGGGAAGGCTTTGTAAGAAGTATAAATGGAAAACTATCTGCTAATCATTTTCATCTAATAAGGTAACATTTATAAAAGATTTGAATTGTGTAGATATTACTTGTAAAACTTAGTTGTGAATAATAGAAGGTTTTCTAATACTCATACCTTTTTTATATTTTAAGATCGAGTAATTAATTGTATGAGGAATAAACAATGCTTTATCTAAAATAAAAAGCTTATAAATAGAATCCACCAATGCCCAAATAGATAAATGTGATAGATCTATATGTTATCTTCTAAAGTAGATATCTCACTTTCCATGTCGTATAAAATAATATTAAAGTTGAATATGAGGTCGGTATTTCATAGAACATATACATAATATGTTCATTTACCTCTTGAATATCATCCATAATTTCAAAATTTTCTACCATCTCTTATTCTTAGAACACATTTTACATTAAAAGAACAATAGTTTATAAAAGAGCCTCTTATATGTATTTGGATTGAAACTATATTAGCTATTTGATGATTTTTCACTTTAGATCTCAAGATATGCAAAATATGTGTTCTAAATTTAGTATTAACCTAGTGAATTCAGCTCAGTACCACCCTTAAAGAAATGGATAATTTGAATAAAGCAACAAGAGCTTGATGAAGTTCATAGGGATAAAATTGCATAAGAATAAAAGGAGAGATTGATGAGAAGTTGCAATATGATCTTTGCTCATATAAAATAACCCTCAACCAAACCATAGGTAGAATCTCATTTGATTTTGTATGTATACTTATTGAGGCTAAAATTCACATCAATATGGAATTTATTGTATACCAAATTTTGTAAGACATATAAGAAGATGTGTGTGATATAATATCTTAGAGAATTATGGAATTAAATGAGTTAGATGAACACCGAGGTATTGCACATGATATATTTTTGTTAAAAAATGAATAATGAACTAATTTTTTATAAGAATCTACATCACCATAAAGATTCTAGGTTGATGATATGGTCCACTTATGGAATTAGGTAGAGCTTTATGAAAAATACTAAATCATTTTTAAATAATATAAACATATAATTCTATTGGAACCCTTTTCTGTATTAATTCAATTGAGTTTGAAGGGCTTACTTCTATTGAATTGTATAGTATATGCACACACAAATTAATAATGGGGAGGATTTGTAAGAAGTATAAATGGAGAACTATCTACTAATCCTTTTCATCTAATAATGTAACATTTATAAAAGTTTTTTAATTATGTAGATATTACATATAAAAAGCGGTTGTGAATAATAGAAGGCTTTCTAATACTCATATTTTTTATATTTTAAGATCAAGTAGTTAATTGTATGAGGAATAAACATTGCTTTGTCTAAAATAAAAACCTTATAAATAACATCCGCCAATGCCCAAATAGATAAATGTGATAAGATCTATATGTTATTTTCTAAAGTAGATATCTCACTTTCCATGTTATATAAAACAATATTAAAGTTGAATATGAGGTCCTTATTTCATAAAACGTATACATAATATGTTAATTTACCTATTGAATATCATCCATTCTTTCAAAAAATTATACCACCTCTTATTATTAGAACCCCTTTTATGTTTAATAAATAATAAACTATATAAAATCCTCTTCTATTATTTGGATTGAAAATATATTAAATATTTGATGATTTCTTACTTTAGATCTCAAGATATGCTAAATATGTGTTCTAAATTTAGTATTAACCTAATGAGTTCATCTCAATACCACCCTTAATGAAATGTACAATCTGAATCAAGTAACAAGAGCTTGATGAAGATCATAGGGAGAAAGTTGGATAAGAGTAAAAGGAAATGGGATGACGAGCTGAAATATGATCTTTGGGTGGATAGAATAACCCTCAACCGAACCATAGGTAGAAGATCATTTGATTTGGTATGCATTATTGAGGCTAAATTTTTCGCCAATATGGAATTTATATTGTATATACCAACTATCGTAAGGCATATAAGAATATGTGTGCGATATAATCTCTTAGAAAATTATGGAATTAAATGAGTTGGATGAACATCGAGTTATTGCACATGATATAATTTTGTTACAAAAATAAATAATGAAGTACTTTTTTATAACAATCTACATCACCATAAAGTATCTAGGTTAATGATATGGTCCTCTTTAGGATATAGGATCTAAGAGATGAGAAAGAATGGAGAAAATTCGATCCATTGTGGCTTAGCATTTATGAAGTGGCTAAGAGATATGAGATGAATGGATGTCATCTCATGAATTTAGATGGGAAATTCATGGAGTTGTGCATGCTTGATCAAGATCTGAAACACTATTTCTCATGAATGGTGAGTACTAGTTATATCTTTTGTATTTTATTTGGCATTTCCCTAGGCAGTTACGATCTTTGTTGGTCTCTGTGATGTGTAATATCCTAACCTTGTCTTGTGTGGAGTTTTATTGTATCTCTTTTATGGTTTTCTATTGATTTTTTCTTAGATCATCATTGTGCCCATAGGAGGCACATGTCTCCAACTAGAGCCACTATTAGGTTTCTCTCAAAATTTTAGAAAATTTCATTCACTAACCCGTGTTTTACATTTATTCACCCTCAAAGGTTAAATTAAAAAATATCATCATTTATCAAAACCCTAAATTCTTATATCTATGTTATTATTTTATTTTATTTCTCTTCCACTAGTGAGCTTGGTCTACAAAACATCCTTTGTCCAAACGCAATTTTCTAGTGTTTGCTGGCATCTTTTTGAAGTCCGCAACTTGTCATCAACTTCAAAGTGGAACTAAGAGTTCATTTTTTATATATTAAAATAAGGGTTGTGGTACAAGAAAAAATTAAGAGTGAATGATTATTAAAATGAAATTTGTACATAATGAAGTAAGGGTCATAAAACTGTAATGATTACTATGTTAAACAAAGATATGTCAAAGTGAAAATAATTAGAGGTTATAGTTTTTGTTCAATATGCATCCAAGTGTCATGAAGAGACTAGGTGTAATAGAGTCATGTGTATGTATATTAATTCAAGATTAGTAGATTGATATAAATTGATTATTTCTAGTTCTATGTTATATCAACTCAATTATTTGAATGCTTGAATAATATAGGCAATCGTTTTATGCTTTTGGTTTCGATGGCTTGATCAACTCCAAATGTGTACTTAGTCAAACTAAACTTTCAGTTGTTTGTTATGAACAACTGTCGGTAATTGCATGGTTAATGTTTGAATATGTATGGAATGCAATGTATGTTTAATTTTAAATTATGAATATTAGTATTGTGTATATGTTATGGTGAACTTACTCTTTGCATCCAAGAAACTAGAGCAAGTAGATTGTAGCCTGCAGCCAGAGGATTTTTAGAAAGCAATATAGGGGAACTTCCAGAATGAGAAGAATGGAATAGTTGTAGAATTGGAGGTCTCTATTTATCAGGATGGTTGTTCAGTCACCATGTCAATTAATAATACTACTCGAGGAGAAAAGATCTTCTACGATTGAGAATCCCATGTGACTGATTACATAGTCAATGTTTTTTTTTTTACCGTTGCAGCAAAGTTGTAGTCCTAATCAACTTATTCTACCTTTTCTGTTATTTTTTTAGTTATTATTTAGAATTTGTCACACTCTATTCCTTAGGGGAGTGGTTATTTACATTTATTTTCTTGTTTTGAGTCCTAGTTTCAATAACACTCTCCGACACCTATATATATGGTTCGATGGTCAAGAATAACATGCATAAAAAGAATAGCAATTAGAAGTGCTAAGATAGCTTTTCTATTGCACAACAGTACTCTTGTGTAAAGTTATGATTTCATGAATAATATAGCTTTGAACATTTTTGTTAAATTGTGAATCGTGAGTTATGCAATGAAGAGATTTTAAGTTACTGTTATGGTTAATTGATTTGACAAGGTAGATTTGAGGTTGTCCTATGGAGAAATTAAATTGACCAAGGGCCACTCAAGGTAACCACTCCTCACTTTAATTCTTACACAGTCATTTCGATTGTTACAACAATTCCATTCATTATTGCATTTGTCTTCACTAAATTCTTCAAATGGTGAATGTGAATGAAATTATGAGTAAGATCTTGTCTTTTATTTCATGCTTTATTTGTATCAATGCATTATCCTCTGGAGTGAGTCATGTTAGAGTAAGTAAAATTTAGCAGCATTAGTTAGATATAGAATTCATTCTTGACAGTGAACTAGTCATAGTCTTTAGCCGTAAGTACCTGTAACAACAGTTGTAGATTCAATTATTTTTACTGTTAAGCAGTTTATGTTTCCCCACATGTGTAAACACCTATACAAAGATGATAGTTAGTATCAATTCCTTGAATGCACAGACAGTGCTAGCATCTTCGCAAGCTTACATTAGCCCTAGTTGATAATTAAGTGGAGTCTTTACAACAGTTAAGTAGACTGTTCAGTTATGTACCCCCTCTGAGTTATGTGAATATCACCATGATTACTAAACATTAGTTGGGCCTTGCACCTCTAACTCAATATTTTAGATTAGAGTTTTTTGTAACTCATTGGAAACATCACAGGTAGGGTCTCATCCTCTACCACATTCTCTCGTTCTCATGCACCTCTTTTGAAGGATTAAAATCACTTTGTGCTCATTTTGTAGGTGTTCTTATTTTTATTTATTTTAAGATAATTGCATTCTCTATAACTCTTCTATTCTAAACAAGCTCCATATCTTTGAATTAATGAAAACTACCATTTCCACCTCTTCTCTCTTCTTGCATTCTTTGTAAATCTATTTTCCTCTATGTTGGATGTATTTTTACTAATTATTATATGTTTGTATGTTTTGTTAGAATAATTATAGTAACTAACTATGGATCTTATTCTTCCATCTTAGTTCTTTTTGGTTTTGAGTATTAATCATTTGCTTGGAGCTTCATGATTATGTAGGTTGCATGGATTGATTGGTGGGTGCTCATGGATACTAGAGAGACGTCGGTTAGGTTGGATATTTCTTATGATAAGAGATATGTGTTGGAATGGTTACTTGTTATAAAAAAATATCAATAGTAAATACTGAGGAGCCTACACCTAGAAATGGATGTGAGTCCATCATAGACCTGATGAGAACATGTTGTATAATAATGATTCCTTGTTTAGAATAATTGCAATGCACAATGTCAAGTGGGAGAATGTTGGGAATAGGATGCCATTTAATTGCAATCCTAAACATATTTCATGTCCTTGAAAAGTGTTCCCTAACACTAGGATTAGAAATAGATTAAATTTGAATGAAATGAACATATAAATTGACATTGGTGATTATTCCTAAATGATAGGAACATGTGGGGATGTCCAAGAAGAGCTCCTACAAAATAGGAGCACATGCGGTGCCCACATGGAAGGAGGAACCCACCTTGCTTTAGTTAACTGTTTGGAGGATTGTGAACAGTTTAGTAATTCATTTAAAGATCCTACAAATTAGGGATTGATATATATATATGAGTTTAGTTCAGTTCAGTTGAGTTTAGTTCAGTTATGGTTCAATTATCTTCAGTTGGATGTAGTTAGTTTTAGTTGAATGCTGGATTGAAAGGCGTGAGACTGACTTCAATTACATGACATATAGCAATTAGATACATTCATTTAAGTTGGGATGATCAATCATACACGATGTTTAGCGTGAATTGATGGAGATATGTTTGATTAACTAAGATTGACTTGGACCCACCTTGGTAAGCCCAAGTTAGCATCTTTGAGTTAACACCTTTTTCATGAGAAGATATTTGTACAAGGCCTAGTTAAGTAGGCCCATTCTTGGGTTTCAACTTTGAGGAGAAGCTTGGAAGATATTTTCTTGACCAACGACCAGTTACGAGTTCGGTTTGGGGGGCCTAAATTGAGGAGACTTTGGATTTGACTTCATGTTACAAGATGAAACTCTACTTGCATAGAATAGGTGTAGGTTTTTGAGTGAAGCTTTGTTTTTTTGTAATTGACAACTCTTTGGAGTTTGCAACGCTCATTATTTTCTATTAATTGCAACAAGTTGAGAGTTTTTGTCGAGGTTATTAGGGGTTGTGAAGAAGAAGAAATTTATTTTGAAGGCAAAAGCATATCAAGCAAAGGGATTATTTAATATTGTTTGATCTTTGTTCTAAGGTTAAATAATACAAGCACTATTGATTCTAGTGGTGGGATTTTTTTTTCCCCAAAGAGGGTTTCTCTAATTATTTGTATGTTGTGTCCAAGTTTGTATCTTCTTGTCTCATTTCTTATACAGCTTTTTGTCTACTTTCTACAACTAGTAAAAATTGATCTAAACAAATAATCATACACAAAGAATTTGTAACAAAGAACACTTAATTAGATCTACAATCTCATAGTTTTACAAGTTTTAAAGCTACATAATTACCTCCATTTTAAACAACCCCCTCATCAAATCTCTTACATGTTATTTAATATATATTACAATATTATCATCACTATAGATTATCTTACACATCCTTCATGGCAATATAAAATTTTACCCATAATACCAATAATTACCCATGACATGATGGTCATGGAATAATGATATAAAATAATTCACATTTAAATAATATTTTATATTATGACTTGAAAGGTGTATGATATATCTAATCCTAATATATATAGTAAAATGAGGAGACTCGCACTCTATGGATTCAACCCTATTTGGATTATGTAACTCATTAAGTGCATCGATATCAAATTCCAATTCATCTAGCTCACATGGTTTTAAAATTCATACGTGGTAAATGAATTATGAGAAAAATAAAATGAAATCTCTCACATTCAAGAATAAAACTAGAGAAAAGTGTACTATGGTCTTCTTGTTCACCAATGAAAGGTAACTCTTCTTCTTCATCGGTACTTAGGTTGCACTAAATATTTCCATTATCCAATTAGCTAAGTGATTCAATATATGATAATAAATTGCTATATAATAAATGGATTTTTTAACAACAACTTGAAGATTATTATTGTAATCTCTATTTAAAATAGTATTTCATGTTGATATTGTAACATTATTCTCTCACATAAATCAAATCTCAAATTATTTATGTTATAAAATATTCCTATATGTACTATAGAATGATTTATGATTTCAAGATTAGTCATTATATACAAAGTTTGTAGTTTTTGGATGAAAATCCTACAATATTTGTCTATGAAAGAAATAGACTTATCGTTGCATCCAAATGGTGTCAATCTACAAGGACTGATTCTAAACATTTTGGAAGATTTTTAGCAATTTAAGTGAGGTTGTAGATATAACCTCCATTATAATGCTTGTAGTGTAGAAAAAAACTAACCCTTTTTCACACTTAATTTGGGAATGAATAATTGATAATAAAATGGACTTAATGGAACCTTATTTAGGGTGTTGTAAGTTGCATTTTTACACTTTCACACTAATCTAGGGCTTTATTAATTAATTGAGGTTAATTGAGGTTTTTGGGCCCCTTTAATTCAAATCCAAGCCTAATTAATTACATTTTCTAAGGGATAAAACCATACACTCTTAAATGAAATTTTACAACACTTAATTTTGTAGGGATTGTGTTCTAGGATAGTGACCTAGGACCCATTCACCACCTGGCGAATGGGTCCTCACTAGGTCCTAGGACCCCTTTTGGCATATTATTTCACATCCCCCAAAGTGTGTCCTAGTTAAGTATGTTATGACCCGTTTTCCCTATGGCGAATGGGTCCTCAATTAACTTAGGAACCCCCCCTGGGATATGTTTTTGGCGGTATTTTAATGATTTCAAATCCTATATCTGAAGTCAGCTTGTGTAATTTGAGTTTCGAGATTTAATCTTAAGTATAAATATAAGGCTATTTCACATAGTTTCACCTAATAATTTTTATGCAAGCATCATAAGAGAAAGCTTATGAGATGAAGATTTCAGCATTCAAGAAGCCATTCAAGGGAAAATTATTAGAGTTTATTGCAACAATCAAAGATCCAATTCATCATGCCAAAGTCATACATGTTGTTGAGCTAATGTGTTGATGTAGCATTGGTGATCAAGTTCAATTGTCCGAATCCATCATCTTATGTCAATATCTACACTCATTGAGGCCACTTCATGCTAAGTTTCATATTTTTACTCCAAGGTTCAATTGAGGATTGGTGAAGTGTAGAATTACATTGTTCATTCATCTTTCCTTTTATGCATTGTTTCAATTCAAGGTTTAATTACCAAAACAGGGTTTGACCAAGGAAAACCCCTAAACCCCTATTCCCTAACAAAGTTTAGAATTTTTCTTCTCCTTTAAAATGTGATTGTAGGTTTTAGGTTGAAGATCAAGTGGAGAACAAAAATTGACAAAGCTGCAAAGTTTCAAAGGTTGTCATTTTCATTACAAGATCTCGAAAACTAAGCTACAAAATTTATTTCTAACTTTCGAGAGTTGAAAATCAAGGATCATGGAGTGCAAAGATTGAAGTACAGAACCTAGAAATTGATTTTCTACAACCCTCGTAGGACCCATTCGCCACTAGGAGAATGAGTCCTCACTGAGGCTTGCAAAAGCACTATTTGCTACATGTACACAACATTTGACCCTCTTAAAACCTAAATTTTGATTTCTATATCGGCTAGGTTTGATTTTCAATATTCATTTACACATATAACACATTTTTTGAATGAAACTAGAAAGATAGGTGCATTGTTATCAATTCATTTTGATTCAATCCTATTTTTCTATGTTTCAACACCATTCAAAAATTTATAGTGTACATGTGCATGCATACTATTTGATTAGATTTTTAGATTTTGCAAGAACAATACCTATACATGCATAAGGTATCGCAATCTAATTAATATTTAATTTTGTTTATTCATTTAAGGTTTTTATAAGAGTGTAAACAAAAGGTGGGGAAACAAATGTATAGTGCATAGGGTGTTAGGATACCCATAACCAACACTTTAGACCAATAGACGCTCAAGTTTAGTGTTTTAATAATGTGTCGAGATTGAATTGAATAGCCATAAGTATTAAGGTGCTTGTGGGGCACACAGTACCTATCCTCTATAAATGATTGGTATGGTAAGGTATAATTCATCCCAAGTTTCCACTCTGAAAAACACTAGTGGTATTTTTACACTAGTAATAGAGGTTTAAAAACCTATGAATTTTCTAAACCCAACTACCAACCATTATTGATGACCTGCAATAGCCAAATAATACTTAGCACCACTATGTATCAATAGGTTGTCTTTCCCCCTCCATAGATAGATTCCAAATATCCTTAATGATGTTACACCTTTAGTTTGAATTTTAGAAAAATGACAAGTAGATTTAGATCACTTCTCAAAATTAATAATCATGTGAGAATTGATCATTCAAAATATGATTGATTTTAATTTGAAAATATATAACTTAATGATACTTTGATTATGAATTGATAATTTTTTTTGTAAATATAATATTTAAAAAGTAAAATATTTCAAAGTATAATAAGATTGATAAAGATGTAAAGATTGGAAAACTCATTTTTTAAATTGTTAATTATAAGATTTTTAATATTTTAAAAAAAAGATACTTTATAATCTTGATTATTTGAAAAAAAACAAAAATGTAAATAAAATTGTTGATGACTATCACATTCCAAAAATTCTTCATAAGAAAACTTCATTACTTATATTAATCAAACTCTCAAATTATATTTAGAATTAGTTGACCATTTTATTCTATATAATCATTTCAACATGTAGATGTATCACCCTAATCTATCCATTGGAATTTTCATAGATAACAATTTTTGTTAGAGAAAGCTTTTTTTTTTTCTATTCTTACTTATAATAGTATTATGTAACATTGTCTAACTAATTGTTTCCTTCATTATAACATCTTTAAATGCATCCTAAGAATAATCCATGTTTTCAATTCAGAGAAAGTCAATGATGATTGTTCAAACTCAATAATATTGTAATAAAAATTAAATATTTTATTATTCTTAATGCTTTATAATCCCAATTTCTTGAACCATTTATATTTTACTTTTCATTTCTTATTTATAGCTACAAAGAAACAACCTACAAAGTACTATGTACTTGATTTTAGGATGATGCCAAGTTCTAGAGTAATTTCGCTTAGTTTAAACTTTAAATGCTCATATGTTGAGTATTAGTTCAATAGTTCTCTCCACTATTTTTGATAAGGAGAAGAAATAGGCTTTGAATGGACTTGAAACCATATACAATAGGTTTTGTATGGACCCGAAACCATCAGGTTTTGAAGGGACCCAAAACCCAAACAAGGATAGTCAAGCTACCTAAAGAGAAGTCAATAAACCCCTGCAGCAAAATAAAGACAAACTAGCAGCCAAAACCAGCTGCCCAACATAGAAACCAGATCTTACATGGATCTAGAACACATTGGTTTTGACGGGACCAACAACCCAAAACAACCAGGTTTTGGCAGGGACCTTAAACCCAAGAGAGAAGCCAGTAACAATGAGGCCATAGCATGCCAGTCACTCAAGTAGATTGGTCTCTCCATACCATTGGCAGAGACAACTAAGTCGTAGCTTTACATAAGCAGAGCCCCAAAATTAGATAGAACCTTGCCCAAAAAGAGACCCTCTCCCCTTCTATAGGAGAGGTCGTCACAGGAACACGAAGCTCTAAATTTTTTCCATAAAATCCAATTACACTCTCCACCTCTATAGGAGGAAAAACTAAGCTCAACCCACCCACCACAATCACAACACTCCTATAGACCAACATTCCACCTTAATAGAAACGGGAACCCCCTCCACGGGAAAAGAAGGAAGAGACCTTCAACTACAAAAGACACCTCAACCCGAGAGGGAGAGCACTCTAGCTCCAAAGGAGAGGTCTTCACCTCAAAATAAGACCTAGTATTCAGAGAGAAGGAAGGGA
>VDFB02088386.1:0-46747 GCA_007258455.2 Sequoia sempervirens
AGCCACTCACATGTGTGTGTGAGTGCATACTAGCCATGTGTATGTATGTCTCACCTTCTTGGATTACTCACCCAAAAAACATCCTAAAGTTTTGTTGTCTCAGAGTGAGCATGTGTTTTTCAAAAAAGCAACCTAGATCTGATCCACATTGCGATGGACAAACGATCAAAGCTTGATCCACCCCTATTTTTCCTTTATGCTTCTTTTCTATTTTATCTTTGGCAGTATATGACTGTACCTTGTTATTTGTCTTTATATAATTGTCATGTGTATCCTTTTGTGTGCCGATGTTGGCTTGTCATAGGGTCTTGATCTTGGGGGCTTGATCACCCCTTTTGATCGTTGTCATCCTATCTTACCAACATTGGTCAATTTGGGCCCCTCTTAATGTGTATTTATCTACTTTAGTGTGAATTTGAAGCAATTTCATCCTCTCACTAAAGTGGGGCTAAATGCAACAATAGAAAAAGCATCCCTTTAATTTTCCTTGCTCGTTTGGGCCCTCCTTGTTGAATTGAGCTTAAGGTTGCCTTGATTTAGTTTTGTAATGTGTTTGACACATTCACATTAGGTCTTGGGACCTTTTGAACTAAACAAACTTAATCATGGATTATTTAGTGTGTTGCAAAGTGTTGTAACACATTTTCACACTTTTCTAGGGTTTTCATAAATAATTGGGCTTTTTTTTGCTTTAATTGGCTTTATTTTGCATCCACAAGCCTTATTTAATGCATCTTTTTGAGGATGATCCTGACATAAATCAACATCCAATCATAACTTAGGTGTTTTTAGGTTGTGGACTAGATTTAGTGATTTGGGACTCATACACCACCTTAGGTGTATGAGTCTCACCTAGGGTTTTGGGTCTTGATCTTGATTTTACACCTTTCTAAGCATTTTTGAAAATGGTCCCATAAATTATGCCTAATGGGACTCATACACCACCTTGGGCATATGAATCTTGTATGGTGCAAAATTAAAATTAATTCAAATTCTTGGTGGGATTTTATCCTCTAGATTTGATGTCAATGTATAGTGTTGTAATTTCAATTTTTTTTGCATAATTAAGTATAAATACAAGGTTTTTTCACTCATTTTCACCCAAGATTTTTGTGAGAGCATTCATAATAGTAAATTGGAGTTCACAATAGTATTCAAGAGCATTCAAGGGTAGATTGTCAAGCATTTTAGAGCATTATTCAAGTATCAAGCATCATGTCAAAGTCTTCATGCATCATGTTTGTTTTTGAGCTAACAATTGTGATATAGGGTTTCATGATTCAAACAAGTTTTCAACTCAAGATCTATCACATTCAAGCAAGAGTCAAGATCTACATCTATTGGAGCCATTTCATACATGTTTGTAGCACTTTATTGCTAGGGTTTGGTGAGTTGTAACATTGCATGTTGTTCATTCATCATTCTCTTGAACCCTATTTCATTTTATTACAAGGTTTGATTACCAAAATGGCATTTGACCAAGGCAAACCCCCTTCCACTAACAAAACAACATTTTCCCCTCTCTTTGGTGTGTTATTTGTAGGTCTAGGTTGAAGACACATTGAAAAACATGTTTGGAGAAAGTTGTCAACGTGTTGAAAGTTGTAAAAGTTGTCACCTTGCATTAGAGATACTTGGAAGACTTCTATAGGTTGAAAAATCCAGGTTTCGGATTTAGAAATCAATCAAGAAGTATAGAGCAAACATTGAAGACCATATTTAGACTTTGAAGCTTCAAGAAACCCTAACTCGAATGATACACTATTTCTAGCATATGAGTCCTAGTTTAGGCCATTTTCTAGGTTTTTACAGTTTCAGACACCTATTTTCCAAATTCCAGTTTCTGCACAGAAACCTAGATTTGGAAATAAATCCCCTAGTGTAGCATGAGTCCTAGCAGGCTTTAAAATTAGTATTTTCAACATTTCAAGCCTTCATCTAGTCATCTTCGAATGATGCGTTGGTTTGAAAGTGCACGTTACTAGCATTTGTTTCATTGGTTTTTCATCTTTAACACGTTGCATTGTTGCAATTGAACTCTGTCCCTGAGAATGTGGTGGTCCCTCTTCAAGGCAAAAGCCTGTTCACATTGGTCGGGGGTCATGGGCGGCTCATTGACCCTGTTTTGGGTATGTGTATGTGTCCCTTGTGAGGCTCCGCATCGCCATGCTCCAGCCCGCATGGGCGTTCTATGTCTGTTGAGCTATATTTTTTGTGGATTATTTGTGCCCAAGGCCTTGCTCCGAGGGGGATTTACTTGTGTTGGTTGAGGCAGGATTTTTCCATGCAGGGTGCGCCACAAAAAGTGCGTAGGGGGCATAAACCTGGGAAATGGATGTCCTTGAGTGGCCTTACTTAGTCGTGTGCATGGTGTATTCTCTCATGAAATGACTGATGTGAGCATGGGCTGCTCTGAGTCTTTCAGGTAAAGGGTTCCATACGAGATGTTCTTCCCAGGTTCTTGTGAACCAAAACTCCTTGCTGTCATGTTTCGGCCCACGCAAGTAGGTACCTATTCCCCTCTAGAGGGAATCCTTAGCAATGCGGCAGTCCCTCTTTGAAGGCAAAGCCTGTTGACGTTGGTGGGGAGCATCGGCGACTCAAAAGAAACCGTTTTGGTTTTGCATCGTCATGCTCTTGCCTGTGTAGGCGTTCTATGTTTGTTGAGTTGCGTTTGTCGTGGGCAATTATGCCAAGATCTTGCTTTTTCTCCGAGTGGAATTTTTTTTATGTTGGTTGAGGTGGGCTTGTCTGTGCATGGTGTGCCATAAACAGTGCATAGGGGGCATATACCTAGGAAATGGATGTCCTTGAGTGGCCTTACTCAGTTGCATGCATTATGCATTCTCTCATGACATGACTGTCGTGAGCATGAGAGGCTTCGAGTCTCTTGGGTAAAGTGTTCCATACAAGATATTCTTCCTAGGTTCCTGTGAACCGAAGCTCCTTGTCATCATTCTTTGGCCCATGTAGGTTGGTACATGTTCCCCTGGGGGTGGCTGCATTAGCTACGGAGGATGGTTACCTAAGTCGTGCTCGGAACAAAATGATTTATGTTGGTTGAGAGATGCTTGTCCATGCAGGTTGCACCACCACATGTGCGTAGGGGGTATATACCTAGGAAATGGATGCTCCTGAGCGGTCTTATAATAGAGGTGGCCACGTGCTTAGTGTTGTCTGTCCAGGTAGGCACGTCACGAGAAGGGGCAGCTAGGGGTCTTTCGGGTAAAGGGCTCCATATGGGATGTTCTTCCTAGGTGCTTGTGAACCGAGGCTCTTTGCCATTGCTCTTCGGCCTGCGTGGATATTTTATACGTAGCTCAATGTTCTCCATTGGCACTTGGTAATAGAAATTTTCAAGGAGAAATTTTGTTTGCGGTGGTCGAGATTAGCTTGTTTGTGTGAGGGTGCATCACTCCAAGCATGTACGAGGCACACCTTTCATCTTGCAGCTTTCTGTTATGATTTATATTCATTTTTAGGTCATTTAGTGAAAGATTGCATTACATTTTCAATTTCATTTGTCTTTCCAAGCCCTAGCTTAGTGGTGAACCCCTCATTATTTTATAATCAGACCCTAGGATAGCCCTATTGCAAGATATCTTTCTCCTTTGCAGACTTTAGATTGAGATCTTTAGGGTTTCCCTTCAATGAGATAATTGCTAAAGTGGATTTTGCTCTATGTTTTAAGCCATATGAAAGAAATCAACCATTTTCCATTGTTTCAATATATATCAGCCGAGATTGGGATGTAGACGATTTGCTATAGGTTGAATCGTATGTGCCTTACTAGTCTTTTGCATGGTTTCCTTTTGCATGTTTCTTTATGTGATTGCACGTGCATAATGTGATCCCTTGTGTTATTTTCTTTGATTTATATCTCTCTTTTTGTGCATTCCTCTATCTGTACCTACATTCTCCTCTATGCCATAAACATTTTATCTTTTAACTTGTCTTGTGTTTTCCTTTTGGGGATGATGTAAGGTGTTGATATGTATTTAGATCTCTTCCATTTTGACTTGAAGGAATTTTCTTTGTTTTCACTCTCTTTGTGTCATTCTTCTAGTTCTATGAGTATTTGGGGAATGATGACACTTCCAAACTCTATGACAACATTGTAGCAAAGACATACTAACTCTAGATCCATAGATCTTGAAACATAGAGAAAAGGGAGAAGGCTATGAAGTTTAATCCCCTTTTGTCTAGTTAGGGTTTCATGCAAAAGATGAAATCCAAGAACCTTGAAATAACCATCAACCCAAAAGGTGGATTAAGTCAAGATTGAGGGATCTTGAAATCTTTCCTTTATGCAAGGATGGGGTGGTGAGCTAAAACACAACTGGTCGAGAACAATTCAAACATTATGCAAACCCTAATTCTAGGTCTAACACTTGAAATGCATAAATATAATACAAGACAATATGCATTTGTAACTTTGTTGGTAGAATAGGGAGGAGATAAAATTGTGCACCTGGTCAAATCTGACTTTCTTGAATTGTTGATAGGGACTTATTCGCCACCAAAGGAAAATGGGTCCTGGTAGGCTTGTTTGGGGAGCTTTGAACCTGAAACAAAAGCTTGAATACTATATAATCTATTGCCCTTCAAACCCTAAGAGGGACTCATTCAACACTAAAGGTGAATGGGTCATATTAGGTCCTTCCAAAAATCTATGAATTTGGTCTTCAACTTCCAGACTTGCTCTTCTCTTTTGCTCCTTGAAATTCTTGTTTTCGGATCCAGATTAGCCAATAATCTACAAGACAAATTTGATAGCTTGTTGGTGGATAGGGTTTTCCTTAGTCAAATCCCATTATTGGTAATTAAACCTTTGGTGATGAATGAAAATATGAAACATGTAATTGTGTGTGCAATCCTAATCTTAAGTGTACATCTAAGACTAAGATCTAGGAGAATGTAAAGGAAATTATGCCCAATTGTATTAGGATATAACTCTTGAATGTAACATGAACAATGACAAATGACTCACTAAAGAAGATGTCTAATCCATTTAATAAGCCATAAATATGAAAATACCTCTTGTAGGCTGCAAATAGGATGATTATGGAAGATGGAATCAATTAGGAAAAAAGTCCTTAGGCTTGGTTGTATGTCTTGTGCATCTCCCAACACCTAGAATCCCTCATGATTCTCCATAGGCATCTATCATCAACCTTCAATAATGCTTGATCTTGGACACAAAATGAGCTTGAAGACCTTGCAATGCTGCTCCAAAATTCACTTTTTCTTGTTTCTTGACTATGAATGCTTGATCTCATGAAAGTTCTTTGTCTCTTAGTTTGCTTGAAATCTTCTTCTAGGTGAAATTATGTGAAATAACCTTATATTTAACATAATTTGAGAATTAACCCCTAAATTCAAATAATTAAAGATGACACCAAATCTGGAGATGAATATAATTAAAATACCACCAGAATATAATTCAAAAAGGAGGTCCTCATTAAGGGAGGACCCATTTTCCACCTAAGGCGAATGGGTCCTGGCACTATTTTCCAGGATCGTTCCTTCGGGGAATGAAAAAACATTAAAAATCCACATGAGCTATGCTTAAAAAGGGGGGTCCTATAGAGGGAGGAACCATTAGCCACCTAGGGTGAATGGGTCTTGGCACCATTTTTCAAGACCTTGAATTTTCCCAATCAAATGTTATGTAATTTGAATCACGGGTTTCATAATAGATCTTTGAGAGGTGCCACTAATAAGGCTTAAATTTTAATTGAAGGGGTAAATTAACTCCAATAAACCACGATTAATTAAGAGGACCCTAGATAGATCAGAAAGTGTGTTGCAACACTTTTGCAAAGGAAAAATTAAATTAAATTTTAATCAAATAAGGGCCCTATAATGATGTGAATGTGTACATCACATTACAACACTATTCCAAGACATAGTTAGGTTAGTTATATTTCAATTATTCCCAAATTAAGTGTGAAAAAGGAATACTTTTTTGACACCACATTTACAAAAATGTCTAATAGAAAAATTGGTGTTTGCATCAAGATGATGAGCCACTAATATTTCTACTAAAACATGTGATTATGTGTGTGATAAGATGCCAATAGCAATAAAAAACTAACCCTAAGTATTATAGCAACTATGAGGGAAGTTTTTAGAGCTTAAAATGATGTGTACCTTGATGCAAGAAGCCTATTTTTAGGGCACAAAGGACTCATTCGACTTCAGTGGTGAATAGGTCCATATTAGGGTCCCATAAACTGACTTCTATGTTTTATTCCTCTCAGTCTTCACTCCCAAATCCCAAGTTTTCATTGCTTCAAGCCCTTGTGAGAACTCATTCGCCTTTAGTGGCAAATGGGTCCTTTTAGGGTTTTGAAAAACTGACAAGTTTGGGTTTTATACTCCAATTTTTGCACTCTCAATTCCCAAGTTTATAGCTCCTGAGAGTCTGGAATAAATTTTGTAGCCTTATTTTTTGTGTTCTTGCATTATGGATGACAACTTTGCAACTCTTCAACTTTGAATATTTTGCTCCAAATCTTGTTCTCCACTTGATCTTCAACCTGTAAATCTGCAAACACACATTCAAGAGGAGAAAAACTTGTTGATTGTTAGTGAATAGGGGTTTTCCTTGGTCAAACCCCTTTCAGGTAATTAATCCAAATGATGAAATAATGAATTAAGAACATGAAACATGAATCTTGAAATGATGATACCTTGGATGATGTCTTGGAATGTAAATCTGCAAACTAACATGAAGTGGCCATGAAGAATGTAGATCTTGATCTCAAATATGATGTGAAACAATGCTTGAAAGTAGATCCTCAAAGCTACTTCAACAATCTTAGCTCAACAACATGTATGAATGCACTATGCCTTTGAAATGATGAAATGAGATCTCAAATTTCCACAATAAACTTCACTAATATACCTTGAAATGCCTTTGAAATGCTCTTGTGAACTCAAAATTGCTATCATACATGAATACTCAAAGTTGCAAGGTGGAACAATGTGAATTAACCCCTTATTTATACTAAATATAGAGATTAACCTTGAAATTTAAATAATTCAAGCTAACCTCAAATCTAGGTATTAAAATCATAAGGATCATGTCAAAATTAAATTCAAAACTATTAGGAAAAGGTGTGTTGTACACCTTTTATAATGTATTTAATGTAATTATTTATTCATTATGTGTGTGATGCACCTAGGGATTCTATGTGTATGTGCATCACTAAGTGTTGATATTCTTGGGGCCACTTTTATGTTGCATGTAACATTGAGACATAAGATAAAGTTGTAAAAATGTAATTATTTAATATTGGGGAAAATAATTAAATAAAGTACCCAATATTAAATAAGGGGACATGGTTTTGTAATCTCATGGTTTTAGTCACATGGTTTTGTGTAATACCACTTGGTGGTTCTGTGGGAGCTTGTTTCTATAAAAGAAACCACAAGGGTAGTTGTTTAGGAAGGTCAGTTTGTAGGTTAGATCTTGTTAGCATTTGTAAGGGTTTGAAGCATGGCATGGGATCTATGGTTACATGCTTGTTCACATGGATTGCTTAGAGAGGGCTTGTTGCTTCAATGGTGTTCATGGAGACTCTGAAGATGTATTGTAATATTTATTGCTGAATAATACATGAGAAATGGATGCTTTTGGAGGCTGGGTTTTTCCTTGTTGAGGGTTTTCCTAGGGTATATCTTGCATCATATTTTCATGGGTATGTTGTTTGTTCTCTTGAATGTGGACTTTGAATACTTAGTTTCATAGTTTTCTCTTTTGGGTTATGTGGAAATTGTCATTAGATGGCTGCAAATTTCCAACATTTGGTATTAGAGCCATGGTTGTGGTTGTATAAGCCTTGGTTGAGAAAAATTTTGTTTGAGTTTGAGTATATGCATTGCATGAGAGAATGAAAGGCATGGAAAGAAATGAGGGTTTTGTAGGTTGCTTATTACAGATCTGAGGGTTTTGGGTTTGCTATTATAATGGGTTGTTTGCAAATTTGGGGTGTGAGAACTTTTGGGTGAAAAGGTTTCTTTGGTTATGTATTCAAATGGGGGTTTTGTGGGGGAAAATTTACAAATGACCTTCTGGGACAAAACGGGCCTCATAGTTGGATTTAGGTTGGCTGAGAGACGAATTTTGATATATAACTTGACCTATTTCTTTACTATGAAAAAATGCAAAAAAATTTAGCCCCAACCCAATTGTACAACCATCTAGGGCATCTGCAGAATAAAATAATATTAAAAATTCAAAAAAAAAAAAATCTCGTCCATCGAAATTTCGTCCTGCAAATAAAAAAAATGATACCCATTAAAATTGACATGTTAAAGTTTTTATTGAAAAGTCTTTGAAAAACAATAAAAGAAAATTATGAGGTGGTATGAGGTCCACAAACCCTGTACCCCATGTCTTGTGTGAACACCTGCATCTGTCATAATGTATTCATCATGTTTCATTCTTCACCATGGTTTTGGTCATCCCCTTTTGTTTAAAAAGGTTTTTTAAACTTTGAGTTGAAAAAAATTAAAAAGGCCGAAAGGAAGCTTTTTTTAACTTTTAGCTTTTTAAAAGTTAAATTAAACTATTTTTAAACCATCTGCCCCCACCCAATCAATTCATAAAATATTAAAAGATAAATTTTCCAATATTAAAGTTCTAATATTTGAAAAATAAAGTTGGATTTTATGTTGGAGTGGAATGCACCAAAATTTGTTTATATAGTTAAATTGGGTAGCCTTTTTATCGAGTGGCATAACTTTCGTTTAGATTGTCTGTTTTTTCTCTTCTTGGACTTGTTGGTAAGCTAACTTAGTGCTCTACACTTTGGTGCCAATTTTTTCTGATATTTTATAGTTTGGATAGTGTTTTGCATACTAGAAGTCAAATATTTGTTTTGAGCTTCAAGAGGGCATATCTTGAGCATACAAAGTCAGATTTTGGACTTCAAATATTCGATAGAAAGTTTGTTCAAAGCACTACACGGTGGATTGGGTATGGAGTTATTTTGGCATGGTTTATTTTATTTTTTCCTTATCTGAGCTATTTATGGGTTACTTTAACTATGGTGATACTATGAGTTTATGGATGACCAAACCTTGGAGATTTGATGTTGGATTCATTGTATACTCAGTTGTACATCTCATATTATTCTCTTTCTGACATAGTTATCAGTATTTAATTGGATTTATATGTTGCATTGTTGAATCTACAAGTTGTGCAATGTTGTAGGCGGTCTATACTTACATGTTGCATTTATGACTTGGACATGGGTTGTCTATGCCCATAGATATTGTAGTGTTGATGCATATTCAGTTTGGTGGCTTGTTTTAGTCGCTTAGCTTCTTGGTTTTTATGTCATGTTGAGGCTCGGTGATATGGTATTATCAGGTATAGTCATGATGTAACCTATGTAGTTGACTATGTTATGCAGTTATGTGGACACGGTTGGGTTGAAGTTGTTGGTAAATTTGGTGGTGATCATGGTGTCATGGATGTTTCTTGTGCTTTAGAGAATTTGGCATGTCATGATGGTTTGTGTTGGTGCATTTTTGGTGGTGTTGGATTGGTTCCTGATTATGGTTGTGGCAGTGTATCTTCTTGGTACAAGGATCATGGTTTTAATTTTCCTTTTGGGAGCTCTTATTATATTTGAGCTCTTTGATTGTGTGAGGACCTTTGGTTGATCTTCATGAGGAGATTGTTATCATGATGTCATAGATAGATTTATTACACTTTTCAGTGGGAGCTTTTGATAGTGATGGATTGGAGATGTTGGATATGTTTATGATAGTTTGGCAGTTGTAGGTATCTTCTTGCTTGGAGATTTTGGTTCTACTTGTTATGTTACTAAAAATTTAGTTGTGTGTGTAGATTTGGATGATCTTCATGGAGATGATGGTAGTCATGATACTATGCGTGACTTGGTATCATAGTTCAGGAGGAGATAGTTAGATCATGATGTCATGGTTATGTTCTTGATTCAACTATTAGGATTTTGACTATTGATCTTGGTGGTTCTCTTGGTATTGGGTACATTGATCATTGTTTGATTATTTCATGTTGGTGCTATATTGATTTTTGATTTTGTCATGGATTGGTTGGTTATAGGTACTCATGGATACTTGGAGACATACGTGATGCTTGAGTTTTCTTCTAATTAGAGACATGTGTTGAGATGGTTACTCTTGATGATATTTTAGCAGGAAGTCTGAGGAGCCTACACCTTGGTTGCATGTGAGTTCAACATTGACCTATGAGGAGAGTGTTCTTGGATGAGTCATGATGAATTGGATATTCTGGAGGAGCATTCTCATTCCTAATCTTGGTCTACTCAGTAGTTCACTTGAGAGGTATTACCCATGTTGTTTCTTTTAGGTGCATTATGTTTATGCTTTATCTTCTCATACATATGGATCTTGAGCTATGTATACATGGTTTTTGGAGGTTTCATTTGAGAAGTGTTGTCATGTTTATCTACTTATACATTGTGATTACATTTGTTGATGTTGAGTTTAAATGTATTGGGTTTATTTCCTTCAATGGTGTTAGAGAAAAGCACCCAAGAAACATCTGTAAAATATACCTTCATAATGCATGAGAGGAGCACTATGCTACTTCACTAGAGAGAAAAATGGAATGAGATATGATAATTTACATAATGTACAGGCTTATAAAGCTATGAAAAACATGGATGGGTGAAAAACTACCCTATAGGAAAAAACCACCCGAATAACCAATGCATAATTAATCCTAAGTTAAAACTTAAGATGGTAAATGCAATTTACTCTAACAACCCCCTTAAGTGTAACTTAGGGAGAATGCAAATAAAAAAAAGAAGATGCAATATGGGTCCTAGCTACACAACCCATTTACAATGCAAAAAATAAATCTCTCGCAATTGGAGAAAAGGAGAAAAACCCCATGGGAAAAAACCCCTCTCGAAAAGAGAGAAAACAAAAAACAAAAATGGTGCATGGATGGAGGACTCAATCACAACCCCCAAGTACTAAATACATCATGTATATACAATCAATGTCCCCCATAAGAGGGAAAGAGAAAGACTATATAGCCCCCCACAATATGTAATCACCTTAAAAAATGGTAAGTGCCTGAAGACAAAACATGATCTAGTGTTGACAAACAACTTGTCTCCCTTTCAGAAGAAACAAAACCAAATACAAATGTACGTGTACTTTCCATTCGAGGTTGAATTGAAAGAAAGAAGCATGTAAATATATGGTGGTGTCTCTCAAATTTGTTCATGTTTCACCAAGACCTTGGAAAATGATGTCATGAACTAATCAGGAACATGCCCAATCACAATAGAAGGTGACAAGTAAGGTACCACTAGAAATTGATGTTGAACAATATCTAGAGATTGAAATGGGGTGACAACAGTTGTACCACAACTATCATCAAATAGGAGAGATAACCCCTTAAATGTGTCCTCCAAGTCAGAAATATGAGATTCTATGAACAATGAACTAATTTCCAACAAATACGAATCCCAATCAGGAAGACAATGAAATTCTAGTTGTGATGAATCACTAGATGTGCTCAATGAATCATCAACACAAAATGAATAATCCTACTGAATAGGAATGATAGAAGTCTTAATCAATGACTTTGCACATTAAATCATTGAAAGTGAAGGTACACCAATTGTCCCTGATGGAGAAGAAGGAGCATCTGAAAAACTCTTGTCATCCTCATCTAAAGACTCAAAGTATTCCAAAACCTCAAACACCTGCATAGTAGCATGATCAAAGGGTATCCTGTTTGAAAAATGAAGAGGCACAAGACAATCTGAAATAAGCTCATTTGGGAATGGCAAGGTATTAGGATCTCCATGTATCTCTCAAATTTTAATCCAAAGACTATATGGAAATTCAAAATGATCAATAGCATCCAAAGTGGCATCATCAATATGCATTGTAATAACTCCTAGGACAAGATCCCTTTTGCAATTCCATGCAAAATTCTTACTACTAGTTTCAGGGAGGGGAATAAGATTATATAGGTATGGTAAAAGATAAAGCCATCTCAAGTGCTTCAATATACCATCTCTCCATTGTGTATAGTTCCCCCTTTCCAATATAATCACATTAGGATGCAATGAAAACCCCATAATCAATTATGATAAATCTCCAAAATATACAAAGATAGAAACCTCCAAAAATAATTAGAAACTCCCAAATATTGCAAATGAAGGCTTCCCAAAATACTTCAAGAACCAAAAAATGCAAATAAAAGGGCTGATAATCAAGCAAATCCAAAGAGCATAGCAACACCAGTATTGAACTTCAACAAATTAAAAGTACCACCAAACGACAAAATATGAGAGAAATTCCTCAATCACTACAAAGGTGACAAAAATACCTTTATGTTGATATGTGGTTTGTGAAAATCGGCCTCCATTTGCAAAAAATATGCATACAACCACATTCATCCTCGACAACAAAAAAATAGGCCCAACCGATTAGGCCTCGCCAAGCCATCAACAAACAAAGTTCGGTCTAGGCACAATCACCGAGCACCACCACAACTGATTCATGCAAGAGATAGTCTCTCAACAACCTTGTGAGTCTTACTCACACTTAAAAAGGAGAATAAAATGATATTTGAAGGGCCAAAAGCACTGTTACACAGTCAATGTGGGATAAAGATCCCACAAAAAACTTCAAACCACTTCAATTCTGGGGCCCACACCAATCGGCTGAAAAGCCCTAAATAAATATTTAAGGAAAACTTTACAAATTATAAAGTTTGATATCCATTGTAATCAGTTTGTGATGGCTGCAAAATGCAAGTAAGAAATTTCTCTTGATTGTGGGCCTCCAAATCACGAGCCTGAACTTGTGATGGGACAAAACACTCCTTGTTTGGAAACCACTTGATTGCATCACCTCCAATCTGGCTTTTAGATCAATCCAATTAGCTTAGGAAAAGCGTGCCTCCAAAACATAGTCTCTGGATTTTTATTCAATGCAGCTTGTGTGAAAAATGGGAGTTTTTAAATGAAAATCCATCATAGCATCATAATCAAAGAGGGATTTTAAGGTCTGGAATCGACCTCCCCTTGAACAAAAAATGCCTCACACAGCCTCCTCTCAAATTGTAGTTCAAGACAAATTCACAGCTAGGCACCAAATGCTTTATGTGCTTCAAGTGCACTAATACTGCAAAAGAATCGTTGCACCCAATATGAAAAATGAGCCTTCCTAATACAAGAATACACCCTTCAATGTTTGAGAAACTCACAACCTCAATGATTCACCAACCTTCAATCAAATGAATTCAAGACTTCAAGAATGAAACAACAACAAGATAGACAAGTGCGCCCTCTAGAGAAGTAATACCTCTAGGAAAAAAGAATGCAACCTCTAGCAAAATCGTGTCTCACAAAAAGCTCATCCTACGAGAGGGGCTTGCAGACTTCTAAATCATGCCAAAGGGATTCATGGCACTAGGCACATCAAAACAAAACAAAAAATTCCCTCTCAAAATTGAAAATCAGGCTTCTCAGAAAAATGCCTTTCAATAGGTGACAAAGAATCCCTTTTGTCAATGAAAAAATGCTACTAGAAATGGAGTAATCGAGCTTCTTACAACACAAAATCATGGGATGAGAAGAATTAGAGTTTCCACACAATAGGACGCCAACAACAGGAAAATGAGAAATCGAAAATAAGGCAATCTTGAAATTTAGAAAATTTCAAATGCTAAAATAAACAATCTCATAGATCTCCAACAAAAACTCTCAGGAAGGATTCACAAATGGGTGGGTCTGATACCATGTTAGAGAAAAGAACCCAAGAAACATCTGCAACTTCACAATGCACGAGAGGAGCACTATGCTACTTCACTAGAGAGAAAAATGGAATGAGATCTAATAATTTACATAATGTACAGGCTTATAAAGCTGTGAAAAACATAGATGGGTGAAAAAATACCATACGGGAAAAAACCACCTGAATAACCAATGCATAATTAATCCTAAGTTAAAACTTAAGATGGTAAATGCAATCTACTCTAACAATTGGGAATGGATTTAGTTTGATCTTCTTTGGCTTGAGAGGCCTACATCCATGTTGGTTACATGATATATATGTTATGTTTGATCTTGGTGATTGAATGATTAGGTGTTATGGATTTTCTTTTAGGTTATAGTGGAGGAGATCATACTTGACATAGTTGGATTTTAGAGGTGTAAGTAGGAGGATTTTCTATAGGTATATGATGTGCAAAGTTTCTCTCTTTGGTCTTGGTTATCTTCCTAGATGTTTGGTTTCACATTACATTGGTTTGAGGTTTGGTTGGAGCTATTGTGATCAATAGCTTGTGGTCATGTGTTTTCACTTAGTTTTTGGGTGATGACATGGAGGTTCCTTTATCTCTTTCCTTTGTTTGGTGTGGAGAACTTGGGAGAGCTATGGAGACTTGTCATGAGAGTTGTTCTTACAAGATATTGGCCTATAGGTTTTGCATATCATTGTGGATATTCCTTGGTACTATATTATGTTGTTTACACTTTCTATATGATATTATTGGTAGACTTGGTATGAATTGACATTTTCCATATTTACACCCATGCAATGGGAGCTCTTGGATGTGTATGTCATTTATGACAGGTTTGCATGTGGAGTTTATGATTGCAGTTTATGGGTGTATATGTTGATGGCATGAGTTTACTCTATTTTGTATACCTTGGAGGTATGGATAGTTGGATGTGTTGGTACGTGTTGTGGGTGCTATTTCAGCTATGGGTTTGTGTATCTTGACAACTACTAGTGCATATTGCTACCTTTGGATTGAGTGTATGTGTTTGGGATATTGGTTGAGGCAAGACTTATGCTTCAATGTGATAGATTGTGTGGGTTCTCTTTCGATGGCTTGTTATATTTATCTATTGAAATGATGGTGGATGAGAGAATTCATGCTTGGGATGGTGGCCATTTTTATTCTTGTTGTAGGTATCTTGATGGAGCACATGGAGCAATTTGATTCCATGTTGGTATATGTGGCTATATGGATTGTTCATTTGATTCATGTTTCGAGGTTACTTGTTCCCCTTATCCAATGTATATAAAAAGTGGGAGAATGATAGGAAAAGGTGTGTTGTACACCTTACATAATTTATTTAATGTAATTGTTTATTCATTAAGTGTGTGATGCACCTAGGGAGTCTAGGGGTACGTGCATCACTAAGTGTTAATATTCTTAGGGCCACTTTTATGTTGCATGTAACATTGGTACATAAGATAAAGTTGTAAAAATGTAATTATTTAATATTGGGGAAAATAATTAAATAAAGTACTCAATATTAAATAAGGGGGCATGGTTTTGTAATCTCATGGCTTTAGTCACATGGTTTTGTGTAATACCACTTGGTGGTTTTGTGGGAGCTTGTTTCTATAAAAGCAACCATAGGGTAGTTTTTTAGGAAGGTTAGTTTGTAGATTAGATCTTGTTAGAATTTGTGAGGGTTTGAAGCATGGCATGGGATGTGTGGTTTCATGCTTGTTCACATGGATTGCTTGGAGAGGGATTGTTTCTTCAATGGTGTTCATGGAGACTCTAAAGATGTAGTGTAATATTTATTGCTGAATAATACATGAGAGATAGATGCTTTTGGAGGCTGGGTTTTTCCATCTTAAGGGTTTTCCTAGGGTATATCTTATGTCATATTTTCATGGGTATGTTGTCTATTCTCTTGCATGTGGATTTTGAATACTTAGTTGCATAGTTTTCTCTTTTGGGTTATGTGGAAATTGTCATTAGATGGCTACAAGTTTCCAACAAAAATGAGGGGTCCTATTAGGGAAGGACCCATTTTCCACTAAAGGCAAATGGGTCCTAACACAACTTTCTAGGACCATGCCTCGGGGGGATCAAATAACATAAAAACCCACCTCAAATATGCCAAAAAATGGGTGTCCTAGTGATGCAGAGTTACAATGATTCAAAAACACATCTCACAAATCCTTAACAATTTCCCAAGGCAATCTTTATGTAACACATACTATTAAGCATTTTCTCAACCATTAAACACAAGAAAACAACAACACAAACCTTTATCTGACCTTGGATTGAGCCTTCCATAAGGAAAATAGATCATTCCATGCATAACTCTATCAAAAACATAAATATAACAACCATAGGTCTTTGATTCACAACTTGCACCATAACCTTGTAGCCTTTCAATTAGGGATTTCCATCACAAACTCTTTGAATTGACACAATATACCAACTATAATCACAAATTTGAGTACCTTGGATGATCTTCTAAAACATATAAAAAATGTAGTTACCTTTGTTTTGTAACAACACCACAAATAATGACTGTACTCTTCCCTTTTAGGCCTTTAAAAAACTTGTCAACTTGGAAATTCAATATAAAAATGAAAAATTAGACTTCAAACATGGCCCCAATGCCATTCAAGATACACTCTCAGATGAAAAAATATCAAACAACAAACTGCATTAGAAAACCTCTTCATTAATGAATCAAAATTACAAACCCTTACCATAGCAACCCCCTACTTGTCTCATGAGGGTTTACTAAAAATAATTAATCCCAAGTCCAATTTCCTCAATTAAAGCCATGGAAATATGTAATTATGCTTGGAAAAACTAATAGAAACCATCTCCATACCATACTCAAGTTATTTCTTCAAAGTACCCATCCAAATCTCCAATCTTGACTCAATTTTGACTGTCAGAACATAGCAGAAGACAAGAGGACACATGCGTTTAAGGCTTCACCAAGTTCTATCTAACAAGGCCTCCAAAACACTCTCCACAACCTTTTCAAATGCTGTACCAAGGTAGGATGTTCACTTCAATAACAAAACACATAATAAACAAAGTTCACTGTCAATCTCAAATTGTGTTAGACCTAATTAGGCCTTCATGCCAAATAGGGTTTATTGAATATCATGCTTCAACACGCCAACTAATTGTTCCAATGCCTAAAAAAGGTGTCTATAGACTTGATCATGATCATTATTGCATAAGAAGTTAATGGCCATGCTTGGTTTGACAAACTCTAACTAAAAACCTCTCAAACTCCATCTTTTCTCAGTTTGAGACACAGATTTCAAACTTTGTAACAATTATTCCCCATTGAAGCCTCTCCCTCAAGAATGACAACCTTGATAATATGAAAGTAGATGCATAATAAGATTATTTCACCAAATTATAGAGGATTTTATCAGATATTCAATGAGAAACATAATTTTCAAACCACACTGTTGCCCTAACGAGGGTTTTTGATTGTGTTCACAAAAATTAACATAACTTCTTTAATTCTTCATGAAATATAACAAGACCAAGTTAAAATTAAAGAAGAAACACAATACCAACTTCTCCAATGCCTGCCCCTTTAGTATCAGGTCGTACAAGAGAAATTTACTATGTTTTTACAGTGTTTTCTGATGAAAAATAGAATTTCATTAATTTTCTTCCATTACAAATCAAGTTCTTCTACTGCCTCAACCTGTGAGAGGCTTATTTATGCCTTGAAAACAAAACTAACTCATAAAAAATGCCTACAACTGATTCTAACCTCCATATAACTAATGAACTTATCATTTACTTAATTTCTCTCTTTACCTTGACAACAAGGTTTACAAGGTTTGTTTTTTTCCACCTTTTGAATAACTTATTCTATTTCCTATCAAATGATTAAAATGGTCTTGAAATACCCTATTTAATGATCCCTAGGCACTTTCAAATACTTATTCCAATTTTGGCCTCATGGAGGCATGTGATCAAATAGGTACTCCTACACCAAACTCCTAGGGGAAAAATAATTAAAGCCCCCTTGAATTGTCTTCTTCCTAGTCTTCCAGTTACTTTGTACTTTGTTCTTTGTCCTTACAATCAACTTTTTCCCTTTCTTACTTTTCTTCCTCTTATGCCTTCTCCTTTCAAGCATCCTTACAACTTGGAAGTTCCAAAACTCTGTCATATCATCAAACACTCCTCTATGTTCTTCATAACCTGCACATATATAATCCAAAGAAAAATGAGAAACACAATATAGTTACCTTTAGGTATCCTCCTTGTCTTCTTGTGCTTCAAAATAATTTTCACCCATTGCCAACTTATCAATATCATTCCCCTTCAAAAGCAATTCACTTGCAACCTCAATTTCCTTGTCTTTGTCTACCTTTTGCATTGAGTCTTCTTTATTTGTTGTCTTCATGTCTTCAAGGTCTTCATTCTCTACTTGTTTGAACTCTTCATTCTCAACAATCTCTCCAAGTTGTTTGATTTCTTCTCCCTTTGACATAGTCCTCATCTTCTTCTCCTGTTTTCTCTTCATTATTAGCCTCTTGATAGGCCAAACAACTTTCCTCTTAACTGATAAGTGCCAACTAGATTGTAACTGTTTCCATTTAGCCTCAAGCCTTTCTAACCTCATACTAATTGCCTCTATTTATTGCCTCCATTCTTTCATCTCTGGATCCTTCTTCTTTTTCTTTTCCTCTTTCCTCTTTTTCTCTTTTAGTGAACTCTTTGTCTGCAAAAACCTTCTTAGCAAATCCATCTTAACACTTTTCCTCACCTATGTCTTTCCACTCACCTAGTCTCTTGGAATTTCTTAATGCACCAACCTACAAACAACCACACACAAAAACCATAAACAACTTTCCCAGAGCATCTTCAGGATTTAATACCAATTTGATGTAGAGTTACAAGGATTCAAAACACATCTCACAAATCCTTAAAAATTTCTCAAGGAAATCTTTATGTAACACATGTTATTAAGCATTCTCTCAACCATTCAACACAAGAAAACAACAATACAAACCTTTATTTGACCTTGGATTGATCCTTCCATAATGAAAATAGATCATTCCATGCATAACTCTGTCAACACCATAAATATAACAACCATAGGTCTTTGATTCACAACCTGCACCATAACCTTGTAGCCTTTCAATTAGGGACTGCCATCACAAACTATTTGAACTGACACAATATAGCAACTATAATCACAAATTTGAGTACCTTGGATGATCTTCTAAAACATATAAAACATGTAGTTACCTTTGTTTTATGACAACACCACAAATAACGATTGTACTCTGCCCTTTTAGGCCTTTACAAAACTTTTCAACTTGGACATTCAATATAAAAATGAAAACTCAGACTTCAAACATGGCCCCAATTCCATTCAAGATACACTCTCAGATGAAAAAATGTCAAACAACAAACTGCATCAGAAAACCTCTTCATTAATGAATCAAAATTGCAAACCCTTACCATAGCAACCCCATACTTGTCTCATGAGGGTTTACAAAAAATCATTAATCCCAAGTCCAATTTCCTCAATTGAAGCCATGAACATATGTAATTTTGCTTGGAAAAACTTGTTAGAGTAATACGTTATTATGCTTAATTAATTATATCATATTGATTAATTAATTAAGTCACTTATTCCTCTTTGTTACTTAAGCTAAACTTAGGCACATTAATAATTAATTAATTATTAATTATTAAGTGTGCACACTAGGGTTTCATTTAGGGTTTCCCTTTTAGGGTTTCTTGATCTCCTTCATAAGGATTGGGTTCTTTGTAATACTTGATTCTCTTAATGCATTTTACACTTTGAGGTTTACGGAACATCTTCTTTGGTTCTTCATATATTTTGCATGTGACAGGTATCCATCTTGCATGCAGGTGATCTTGGTTTTCTAACATGGTATCAGAGCTCCAGACCTGCAACTGCTTGTTCGTGATTTGAAGATATGGCCTCTCTGTGAGTTTCAAGTGCAAGGGTTTCCACAGGCATCTTTTCTACAAGATCTGGGGGTAGCCATTTTTTCGGGACACTATGGGCTCAAATGGACATCGCCATCGCGTTCGCAGCGTCCCAAAACCCTAGAAATTCCTGTCAAATTGTCCATTTTGGTGTAGTTGATCCAGGAGGCAAAAAAAATTTGTCTCAGTGCCTTACGGCCTCCCCAGCATGCTTCCCGAGGCTCAAAAATCAAAAAAATTTAAAAAACGCATGTTTTTTTGAATCCTGTGCAGCGCTTCTAGTTAGAAAGAAACCCGCCGCCCGGCGGCCATCGGGTGGCCACCACTGAGCCGCAACCACCGATCAGCACTGCCCAATCTCCGCCAAGGTCAGCCCCCGCTGGGCCCTTCTGCTTTGCCGGTGGTCCTATGACAGACCAGGAGCTCGGATCCAGCCCCGACCGACAACATCGATGGAATATTCTAGCCCGTGGGGAATATATCGGCTATGCCGAGAATATTCTGAAACCGAGCAGAATATACCGGTCATCGAAATTTTTTCGGCAGGGTGAAATTTTTTGCTCTAACGGCCAAAAGGCAGTCAAATTTATGCTCGCCTTTTGCTGACGTCAACATGATGTCATCCATACGACTGACCCCTCTTTGCCCCCTCCTAGCCCTGATTTTTCCTTAAGGATCAATTTTTTTCTTTTGGTCATAACTTGGGCATATGGTATCAAAATCGGGCAAACAAGATATCGCCGGAAAGCTAGTTTCGAGCACTTTCATTTGGTGTAGTTTATTTTATAGTATTTTTTTGTTTTACTACATTTAATTTTGTTTGAAGTAAGATGTACTTTTTATGCTTCCGAGCTCATAACTTTTTGCCACGATCTTCAATTTTTGCTATCTTTGCGGTGTTGGAAAGGTATTGAGGAGCTCTATGTTGATGTCCATGCACTTTTTCTGTATCTATCCCAGGTTGATCACTTATTCCAAATTTGGCCCGATGGGTTGTTTGGAAATTACTTGGATGTTTTGGTAGTTGGGAGAGTGCATCTTGCATCTTTTCACTTCGTTTTCAGTAATACATCATTAAATAATTGCTTGCTGCTTCATAGATTCTAGAGTTGTTCCCGTTTGGAGTTTTTGAGTGTTCCGTGGCATCGGGTCTACTGTTGATTTATCATGATTCCTTGAGTCAATCAGTGACTCTCATCCGGTTTCAGTAGTAGACAGAAGAATCTTCCCTTGTTTGCCAGTATCAGGTTCTAGTGTTACTCTATAGAGTTCATCCAGTGCTTCTTTGTAGCATGACATCTCATTGTAGGGGGGGTTTTGTCCCACTGGGTTTTTCCTTCTCTACTCCATTCTTGCATTTGTAAATGGGTACCTGATCAGGCCTAGTTGCCGGGACCCATATTTTCTTTTATGCATCTTATTCTAGTGTTTTAGCTTCTTCCTAAGTTCATCTTAACGGGGGGTGTTAGAGTAATAAGTTATTATGCTTAATTAATTATATCATATTGATTAATTAATTAAGTCACTTATTCCTCTTTGTTACTTAAGCTAAACTTAGGCACATTAATTATTAATTAATTATTAATTATTAAGTGTGCACACTAGGGTTTCATTTAGGGTTTCCCTTTTAGGGTTTCTTGATCTCCTTCATAAGGATTGATCTCTTTGTAATACTTGATTCTCTTAATGCATTTTACACTTTGAGGTTTACATAACATCTTCTTTGGTTCTTCATATCTTTTGCATGTGACAGGTATCCATCTTGCATGTAGGTGATCTTGATTTTCTAACAAAACTAATAGAACCCATCTACATACCATACTCAAGTTATTTCTTCAAAGTACCCATCTGAACCTCCAAGCTTAACTCAATTTTGACTGTCAGAACATAGCAGTAGACAAGAGGACACATGCATTTAAGGCTTCACCAAGTTCTATCTAACAAGGCCTCCAAAACATGCTCCACAACTTTTTCAAAAACTGTACCAAGGTAGGATGTTCAATTCAATAACAAAACATAGAATAAACAAAGTTCACTGTCAATCTCAAACTATGTTAGACCTAATTAGGCCTTCATGCCAAATAGGGTTTATTGAATATCATGCTTCGACACACCAACTAACTGTTCCAGTGCCTCAAACATGTGTCTATAGAATTTCTCGTGATCATTATTGCATAAGAAGTTAATGCCCATGCTTGGTTTGACAAACCCTAACTACAAACCTCTCAAACTCTATCTTTTCTCAGTCTGAGACACAGATTTCAAACTTTGTAACAATTATTCCCCATTGAAGCCTCTCCCTCATGAATTAAAACCTTTATAATATGAAATTAGATGCATAATAGAATAATTTCACCAAATTACAGAGGATTTTATCAGATATTCAATGAGAAACACAATTTTCAAATCACACTGTTGCCCTAATGAGGGTTTTTGACTGTGTTCACAAAAATTAACATAACTTCTTTAATTCTTCATAAAATCATACAAGACTAAGTGCAAATTAAAGTAGAAACACAATACCACTTCTCCAATTCTTGCCCTTTCAGTATCAAGCTATACATGGCCGTACAGGAGCAATTTACCACATTTTTATAGTGTTTTCTGATAAAAAATAGAATTTCATTGATTTCGTTCCTTTACAAATCAAGTTCTTCTGTTTCCTCGACCTGTGAGAGGCTTATTTATGCCTTGCAAACCAAACTAAGTCATAAAAAATTCCTACAACTGATTCTAACCTCCATATAACTAATTAACTTATTATTTACTTAATTTCTCTCTTTTACCTTGTCAACAAGGTTTGTTTTTTTTTTTCCACCTTTTGAATAACTTATCCTATTTCCTATCAAATGATTAAAATGGTCTTGAAAGACCCTATTTAATGATCCCTAGGAGCTTTTAAATACTTATTACAATTTTGGCCTCATGGAGGCATGTGATCAAACAGGTGCTTGTACACCACCTAAGTTTGGAGGACTTATTTGCCACTAAATGAAAATGGGTCTTAGCACAATTTATAGGACCAAGCTTTAGGGGGTGAAATAACATGAAAAATAAACCTCAAAAATGTATAGAAATGGGTGTCCTATTTGGAGAGGACTCATTTTCCAATAAAGGAAAATGAGTCCTAGCAACATTTTTTAGGACACCAAATTTTCCAAATTAAATGTCATACAATATCATTATTGGATTTTGGGATAGATCCTTGAAAATAGGGCGTGAATTTGACTTAAAGGGGCCAATTAAGCTCAATTAACCACCATTAATTGATACCACCCTAGATAGGTGTGAAAGTGTGTTACACCACTTTACAACACCATAAATAAGGTACAATTTAAGTACATTTTGCTAAAAAGGTCCCTTGATCAATGTGAATGTGTTACAACTCATTACAACATTAAACCTAGAAAAAAATATGTTAGTTCAATGTTAATTATTCCAAAATCAAGTAAGGAAAAATGATATTTTTTCTGTTACTACATTTTTCCCCCACTTTAGTGAGAGGATGGCCCCATGTTAAACTCACACTAAAGTAGACATTCAAGACACATAAATATGCAACAATAAAAAGGATACATGATCATACCCTATCAAAGGCCAAGAAAAATAAATAAAAACAAAGGATCAAGCACAACCGTTCCAACATGATGTGGAATGGGGTTGTTTGTCCATAACATGCATTGCTCACTCTAGGGTAGTGAAACCTCAGTCTGTCCACTAGGTGAGTTATCTGAATGAAGTGGAAAATGATGGAATCATAATAGCCTCTCATACCATACTGAAGTTATCCTCCTGGAAACTTCGATAAGACACCACAATGTAATGTTTTTGTAATGTAAAATTTTGTTAAAGGGAATTTTGCTTCATTCATGTTAAAGTCTTCTTCTTAGGGAGCATTATGCTTAATATCTCCAAGAGAGAACAAGTCAAGGTGTCAAATCATTACTCATGGGATGCCTCATTTGCATCATGCCATGACAGTAGATCGTAGAATCTTGGATGACATCAAACCTAATGACACCTCCAAGAAGAGGACATGCCACAAGAAAAAAGAAAAATCATGCCATAAAATTTTGTCAAAAATATGTCATTGATTTATGCCCCCACTTTAAAACAGTTGCACCATTGATGTGAGAAATTACTTTAAAGTAGCCAATGTTTTCTCCTAAGACATGAGAGCTTTCCTCGGAAAACCCTATGCCAAGTCATATGTTTCCGAAATAAAGTTACACCATGAAAAAGGAAGGAAGGGTTGCCCCAAAATCCAATGCTAAACTTAGAAAGAAAAGTATGTCATATGCCAACCAATTTAAGGCATGTCATCCACATCCCAAGCTTTCTCTTACATATACATGGAAGGCTGTCAACTATCCAAAAGAGATAACAACAAGTGACATACGAGAATAAAGCTACCTAAAACCCTTACCCTCACTTAGTGCAGGACAAGGATGAGTTGAGGATGGATGATGATATGCTGCTCCTTGCAAAAAGGAAATGATTTTTAATGAATGTAAAACATGAAATAGTGAGTGTACTATGATCTGACAACTATCACATGGCAAGGAGTAGCAACTATTGTTATTGATTATAATGTGTAGACAAAGAATCGACTTGATTACTATCTAATGAAATGTTCCCACATGTAGTATCTATCAGTTCAAGATTCACCAAAGTTATTTAGTTATCTTGGAGGAATATTTTGTAAGAGTGTTGATATTGAGTGAAGGCTTTGTTGATGTTTTTTTCTTTCTAAGGACAATAACCAAGACCCCTAGTTGTTTCTTGCATGGTAGGCTCTATAGGGACACATATTCCTTGTTCTCTAGCACCACATTCTTTTCCACTATAACCAAGTTTTTTCATATGTTCATAAGGGTGAAGCCACAATAGTGGTTTACAATTTGATGAAGGAAAAATCACAAAAAATGAGCCCATGGAAAAAAAATTGATTTTGGGGGTTCGAACGAACCAAAAAAGTGTTTAGTCAAACCAGGGTTCGAGCAAACCAAATTAATGCATGAATGAACATTTTTTTTTTAAAAACCTCTTTTGGGAAGGGGGTTCAGCCGAACCTTGGTTTGACCAAACCCAAGTTTGATTGAACCCCTAGGGGTTTGAGCGAACCTCTATGGGTTCGACTGAAAACCCCCTTTGCCCTCATTCTCCCCCTCAGGCACTTTGAAAACCTAAATTTTTACGCATCAAAGCTTGAGTTGAGGATGAAAATGGAGGAGTCTTTACAAACCCTATTGGAATCAGGTAGTCCTCAGAACGAGCTATCCAACGAATATAATTTTAATATGTTTTGGTTTTATTATGTATTTTTTTTTAGTATTATTAAACATAGGTTTTTAATTGAAAATGAAGGTCTCTGTTCTACACATGTGGAAAAATAGAAAATTATTAATTTTTTTTTGAAAAACATGAGTGCACCAGATATTGAAGTCTATGATCCAACAAGAAAAAATAAATTGCGATATATACAAAAAAAGAATTACGCGTTATACAGTTGCACTATGTCTGAATTGTAATAGGTTTGACTTTGAAACTTGATTAAAGAAAAAATATTCAATAAAAAACTATCTAACCAAGTGGAAGCACTAGATATCAAAGTTACAAATCTAAATTCAAAAGAATTAGAGTTTTATCCTTCATGGAAAAAAGTTATGCGTTATACGATGCACGTCACTTTTTAAAGATGCTATTTTCTAAAAAAACCCAATTTTTGTGGGAGATGGAAAAACAAGTGCAATTTGATTCCAAAAAAATTGGAAAAAATATTCTTAGAATCTACAAACAAAATGTGACGAGACTCTAGTTAGCATCATCTTCAAATTCCTCACTGTTTAGCCGCTATAGGTGCTCAAATGTGAAGATTTAGTTAAAAATAATAATTTTAGTGTCTAGTTTGGCCAAAAATTGTAAACCACTATTGTGGGATCACCCATAACCTATTCCATAGAGTTTTTGTATTTCTTTTGTATTCGTTGGTTGGTCATAATCAACGTCATCAAATCTTTTCATGTATGTTGTCTTTTCTTATAAGGTGGTTGAAGTGGATGCTTTTGAATTTTGTGTTGACATTACTACTTTTTCCTTTCCCTTTTCAGACTCTTTTGTTATGATCTTGTATTCGCCCATGAATGTAGGTATGAGATAAAAGGAACTTGAAGCATCTTCCAATAGTTTTGTGACTTCTTCAATATGTTTTTTTTTTCTTTCTCAACATGCCAACAACTTTCAGGCTTAATGCTGACCTTGATTGTATACACTTTGTTATATATATGTGTGTCACCAAAAAGTGTATACTTTGCTTGACATGGGAATAATTGATGACAAATTGGACTTAATGAGGCCTTTATTTGGTGTTGTGAGGTGTTTTACACATCCACATTAGGTCTCGGGCCCTTGCAAATTGAATAAAATGCATTTATTGATGTCTTGTAAAGGTGTTGTAACACATCTTCACACTTTTCTAAGACCATAATATCATAATTCACCTAAATAACCTTACCAAGACCTATTTCAAACTGTTGTAAAACCTTGTAACAAAATTTCACACTTTCCTAGGCTTGTCATCAATATTTACACCTTTCTTATGCTTTAAATGGCCCCTTTATACACTTACATGCCTTACTTAAGTGTCTTGTTGAAGAAGAACCCGATAAACATTATTTAGATTATCACAATTCCTGACATCCACTTAAAAATTCCCAAGTGGACTAAGTCACCATTGGTGGCAGCTTAGTCCCATTTGGCTCAAAAACAAAACAAATTTAAATTTCTTTCGGGTTTTTATTCCTTAAGACCTAAGGTCAGCCTGTGATGAGGTATTTTCAAGAATGAGGGCATAATTGTGTATAAATATAGGGTTTTCCCTCTCATTTGACCTAATTCATTCACTCCTCTTTCTTTCATAATTCTTCTCAAGCAAGGTAGGACATCAAGATAGCTCTCTAAGGCATTCAAAGGTTGAATCAACATCCATTGTTGCAAAAATTCAAGATCAATCATTAAGGCAAGGTTTTTATTTCATTGTTGCATGTTTCATTACTTTGTTTCATCATTTTGGTTTAATTACCTAAAAAGGGGTTTGACCAAGGCAAACCCCAATGCCCTAACATTTACCATTTCTTTCTCTTCTATTATATGTGTTTGCAGATTTAAACACTTTAAGGGTTTGGAGATCATTGAAGATTTGTTAAAGACCCCACCTTGCTTGCAAAGCCAAAATATCAACAAAAAGTCACTTTTAGGCCCAAAAATTAGAGTTTCAGAAGCAGACACCTATGAGGAACCGAAGTGCAAACCAAGGGCTTCTGTTTCCACTTCCAAATTTTTAGAAATTCAGAAGTGAACTAAGTCACCAATAGTGGGAAATTAGTCCCACTGAACTTGTTTTTCAGAGGTTTTTGTAGATTTGGATACCCATTTAGCCGAAATGGGTTCTAGACCAGTTTTTCCAGATCTAGGACTAAGTCGCCCAAATTGGCACAAGTGTCCCAGGTGACTTCTGTAATAGTTTTTTCAGGATTCTAGACCTTCATGCTATCCTTTTTGAACCTCCAGATGCACAAAATTTGTTTCATAACTTTCTATTTAGTTTTGTTTGCATTTCTAGGTCATTTATCACATGTTTGCATATCACAATATGTTTTCCAACACTTTGCATTTCTTAGATTCTTCATTAATAATCCATAGATCTTTCTTCAATTTATTACATCTAAACATCATAATTAGATACATTGCATCCCTCTTTAGATTAATCTTGAATGAGGACATTGCCCATTTTGGCCCATCTCTCTCCTTTTAGGTGAAAAACCCTAGAAATGTGAGAGAGCATTAGGGTGCCAAAATCTTTGTCCACAATATGAGCAATGGTATTATAAGTCAGTTGTTGCAAAATATCATCGAGTTTCATTTTAGGTGGTTCTAAGATAAGCATGGGTTTGTTTTGAACTTGTGGTTGCTGTGCGGGTGGATGAATGATAGGTTATGTGGGGGCACTAAATTCCCCTAATTGATACTGATTTTCACTCTAGCATGTTTCTCGTCAATAATTTTGGCTCACCTTGTCCTACACTAAGTGGGGGAAAGGGATTAGGTAACCTTCTCCGAGTCATATGTCACTTATCGTTGTCTCTTTTGGCTAGTTGACCACCTTCCATGTATATGTAAGAGCAAGCTTCAGATGTGCACGACATGCCTTAAGTTGGTTCGCATGTGATGTACTGAGTTATACATTTTGGGGGCAACCCCTTCCCCTTTCATGATATAGCTTATTGGAAACATATGACTTGGCATTGGGATTTCCAAGTAAGCTCTAATATCTTCCACTTTAAAGCAATTGCTCACAGTAATGATGTTAGCAACCACTTTAAAGTGGGGGCATACATCGACACTCATGTTTCATTGTGCAATTTTCTTTTTTCTTGCGATGCGTTCCTTTTTTGGTAGTGTCATTGGGTTTGATTACCTTTGAGAGCATGATATTTCTTTGACTTTGCCTCTCTTGGAAACATGAGTACAATGTTCCCTTTAAGACAAGACCTTACATTTCTCCTCTCTTGGAGACGTTAAGCACAATGTTACCTAAGATGAGACCTTGCACGAACTAAGCAAAATCCATTTGAACATCCCTCTTTCTTATTGCATTGCATTTTTGAATCTTATTAAAGTCATGGAGGTATGGCTTTGATATGGCTTCCTTGGGGCTCACCTAGTGAACAACTAGCTTCACTAGCTCTTGTGAGCATGCGTTTTGTTTTCAGCATAGTGGAGAACATGTTCCGATTGTAAACCTTTTTTTGGACAAACAATTTAGACAAAGTGCATAACGCGTTGGACGACCAGTTGAAGCTTGTTCCGTTGCATTTTTCCTTTTTTCTTTTTTTTCCTTTTTCTATCTTTGATGGTGTGTGCTGGCGATCTAGTTATGGCTTCATATATCATCACAAGTGTGTTCCTTTGTGCCTATGTTGGTTTGTCGGGTTATGGCTTACTAGCATTCGTACATTTGAACCCCTCTTGATTGTGTGGTTGGCTACTTTAGTGTGAGTTTGAAGCAAGTTCATCCTCTCACTAAAGAGGGGGCTAAATGTAGTGTAGGAAAATAGATACCCTTGAATTTTCACACTTGTTTGGCCCCCCTTGCTATATTTATCCCTATTTATGTCTTACTTGGTCCTATTTTGCATCCACAAGCCTAATAAATTATATCTTTTTATGGCTAATCTTGACAAACATTGAAGGATAAATGATAATTTAAAGATTTTGGCTGTGTGCCCTTAATTTTTGAACTTGGACTAAAACACCACCTAGGGATTCTTTTTCATCCAAAGGTCTTGGGACCCTAATTTTAAAGGCACCTTAAAAGACTAATTTTTGGAGTTTGTGCCCCAAGTTTCAAGCCTCAGGACTAAGATGTCACCTAGGGTGTCTTAGTGCCCCTCAAGTTATTTTTGGGATTTAATTTCAAATCATGGCAAAACCTTTAATTAATGAATTCGTATGTCATCTTGGTGTGGTGTAATTTCAAGATATTAAGCATGAATTAGTATAAATACAAGGTTCTTTCACTCATTTTCATAATAAGACATTTGTGAGAGCATTCCTAATAGCTTAATTAAGTTTACAAGAGCATTCAAGAGTAGTTCGTTAAGCATTTGGGGCCATCATCAAGATTCAAGCATCATTTCAAAGATATTCTTGCATCATGTGTGTTTTTGAGCTAACATTTATGATGCCTGGTTTTGATTCAAACAAGCAATTCAAGTCAAGATTTGTCAAGCATTACCTCCATTCAAGATCTACATTCAAGCTAGCCACTTCACACAAGTTTGAGGATTTCATAACAAGGGTTTAGTGAGTTGCAACATAGCACTTTGTTCATTCATCATTTCCCTTCATTATTTCATTTTATTCCAAGGTTTAATTACCAACAAGGGGTTTGACCAAGGCAAACCCCCATTTGCTAACAAATCAACAAGTTTTTTTTTTCTCTTGTAGGTTTGTGTTTATAGATTTAGGTTTAAGAATCAAAGATCATTTGAAGTGAAAAGTTGGTTGTATTGCAAAGTTGTCATCTTCACTGAAAGTCACCTACAGGCCAGATTTGGAAGTTTCAAGACCCGAGATCTAAGAAGGATTTGCAGACCTTGAGCCTCAAGATCATCTTCCAAAATTGCCAAAATTTAGATCAACACTAAGACAATAGTAAGGGCATCTTAGTCCTCTTGGAGGTATTTTTAGAGATTCCTTTAGATGCAGTTCTGACATTTGAAGATTCTGTGTTTGCCCCGAAAAATAATAGCAGGACTAATACAATAGTAAGGGTGTCTTAGTCATCCCTAGCATATTTTGACAAATTTTTTGTGTTTCAAGAATCCTTATTACATTTCCAGACTTCCCAGGTACATACATGTCCTCACTTTCTGTTACTTAATTTTGTCATTTGCACTCATTATTTGGCTTGCATTACTAGGTTTTGTGAGTTGAATTATCAAGTTGTCTTTCCCAAGCCTTTGCTTGGTGGTGAACCCTTCAAAGCCTAAGAAATATTCCTAGGCCTCCCTTGTTGAGAATTGACTCACCTTTGTGTTGATAATCAATCCAATTTGGGATCCTAGTTTTCCTTGAATGAACCATCCCCTATAGAGAAAAATCCAAGATTAGGGACCCCTTTTCTTGCATTGTGAGTCCATTTTCCTACAACATTTTCCCAATGGTTCACCTTGATTTATTTCTCAAAGCTAATCAAGGAGGTTAAAATCACATAGATAAATTAGCTAGGGCACTATGGG
Source organism: Sequoia sempervirens (assembly GCA_007258455.2). NCBI lineage: Eukaryota > Viridiplantae > Streptophyta > Pinopsida > Cupressales > Cupressaceae > Sequoia > Sequoia sempervirens. Next base: position 30,568 of record VDFB02088386.1, read on the forward strand.
GCCATCACATAGCCACCAATAGGTCAACAGGTCCATCACAACCACCTATAATATCTCACCCACCATCACCTACCCATTTTGAGGAGGGAGCACATCATAGTGGAGGAGACATGGACTAGATTATGTAGACTATGCATAATTTTTTCTTATGGTATATGTATGTATGTATGTATGTATGCATGTATGTATGCGTGTGTGTATGTATATCTATGGCTTATGTAGCCCATGTATAGGTTATATGATGATGTATTATGACATTTGTATATTTTGGTCACACATTTATGAGATGAGATTGTTGGTGACACATATGCATGTTTATTGTGATGTTCTTATGATGATGATGATGTACATATATGCAATGTGATGGATATTTATAAAGTTTTAGTTTTATGATATGCATATGTTATGTTATAATGTGATGTTATGATGCTTTAATGTTATATTATGATATTTTACTAATGATTGTATATGATGATATAATAGTGTGATGATGATGCACATACATTATTGATATGATTCATTTTTTTTTTGTTTTTATGTCTTCCAATAATGAAGATGATATGATGATATATGTTATGAATTATGTTTGTGTGTGCAAGAAACATGTGAATGTAATGATGGAAATTAGACCATTGATCAAATATTAGAGTAATCCTATAAATAGGAAATGAGATGGATGGTTAAAAAATGTAAGATGAACATGAAAATGGAAAAGATACTTTGTGATTTAGTTATATTGTAAATAATGTAAAGATAAATCCTTATTTTGATATAGTAAGTGGATATTATACACCAAGGTATGCAGAACCATGATGACGTTGTATCCCTTGCATGAACTTTGACTCTTCAAACAAGAAGAGTTATCCTTGTTCATACTAGACATATGAAAACTTTGTTGAAATATGTGAGGAAGTAAGACTTATCATGTATGATAATTCTAGTACAAAAAAGGTATGAATAGCTTAGTATGCAAAGGATGTTTGTTTATGCAAGAAGCTACCCCAATCACACACAAGGTAAGTATGTGTCATGGTTGTTTTATACAAACATTCCATAAACAAAACATACAAAAAAATTGACATGCCCATTCCAAACTTCTCTAGACAAACCAAGATATAGAAAGATCAAGGTAGCTTCAAGTAAACATAAGAATGAGACAAAAAGATAAATCAATAAAGAAAAATACCAACTAACAAAACAAGTCAACAACCATCATATATCTTGCCAAAGAAAAGCTCAATTTTAGAGATGACCTATTATAGGAAAGATACATCCATTAAGTCCTAGATTGATTATATAACAAGTGGATAAAGATAGGTTAGGAAAAATTCTATGTAAGCAACAAACATAGTTCAGTAGCAATCTTTTGCTTATGATTTTAAGAAAGCTCGATGTTTCACATAATGTGTAGTTTGATTTTGTTTGTATCAAGTATAAGTAGTGTATACATGTGTAAATTATACTCTTAATATATAGTGACATAGATCCAATCCAATGACTAGGGCAATGAAAAGATGCCCCTAGTTAGGTATAGGATCATTTAAATTATGATATGATAGGTAGCTAGGTGAAATAATAGATATTGATAACTTATGAAGCCATGGTAGGTACAAATATGTTTACTTGAACTAGACTTATAATTCCAATAAAAATCATAGATGGATAAGTGGAATATAGTAAAATTATTATGACTTATATGTACTCTATTAGTAAATCAAGGAATGGTTCCCTAGTTAGATATAGGTTCATTATTCATGAGATGGAAAAATGGACTAAAATTTATTATCGTAAGTAGATACTTATAATTTATGAGGCCATGATAAGTGGAAAGATGGAAGATAGGAGAAGGAATCTCCAAGAATTAAATTACAAAGGAACAAGATGCCCCATACCAGAAGTAGTGTAATCATGGATAGAAGATAGTAAAAGATTCTTTAGATGAGAGGATTTGGTGCATAAAGGATATAGATTATGGAGGAAGAAGGGTTTACATTATCCATAGCATACATGGATAATTTTTTCCCCTACTTATATCAAGATCAAAGATGAAATGGTAGGGTGATGGATTAGAGAGGATGATGGATACTTGATAAATGATATGGATAGGATAATCAAGATCAAAGGAATCTAAAGTATGAATGTATTTGGATAGGTTGAGGGTGCTGTCATAATAGTGGTTTACAATTCCTGAGAGGAACAAATTTTAGCTGAAATCACATATTTTTAAAAAATATAATGATTTAAGCCTTAAAAGTTTCCATTTTAAGGATTCCAATTGAAGAGGGTTTGATCAAATCACCTTAGATCAAACCCCCTTAGATAGAACCTCGCTAGTTTTAAACCATACCTATAAATGCGTCTCCTTTACACCTATCAAAATGCTGATTAAAAATCACTTTTGATTTAGCTTTTGGGGGATCAGATGAATTCATTTAAAATTTATTTCAAATGATTATGATATTCCTTATAACAAGCTATCCAATGAATATAATTTTAATATGTTTTGGTTTTGTTATGTATTTGTTTTTTAAGTTTTATTAAACATAGGTTTTTCATCGAAAATGAATTTCTTTGTTCTTCACATGTGGAAAAATAGAAGATTATCAAAAAAAAATTGAAAAATATGAGTGCACCCGATATTGAAGTCCTTGATCCATAAAAAAAAAAAATTTTTTTTTTTGACATATACAAAAAAAGTTACGCGTTATACGGTCACACTGTGTCTGAATTATAATTTGTTTGACTTTGAAACTTGATTAAGGAAAAAATATTCAATAAAAAATTATCTAACCAAGTGGAAGCACTAGATATTAGAGTTACAAATCTAAATTTGAAAGAATTAGAATTTTATCCTTCATGGAAAAAGTTGTGTTATATGGTGTGCGTCACTTTTTAAAATGTTGTTTTAAGAAAAAAATAAAATTTCATGGGAGATAGAAAAGAAGTGCAATTTGATTCCAAAAATTTTGAAAAAAATATTTTTACAATCTATAGACAAAATTTGATGAGACTCTAGTTTGCACCATCTTCAAATTCCTCACAGTTTAGCTGCTATAGGTGTCTGAATGTGAAGATTTAGTTAAAAATAATAATTTCAGTGTCCAGTTTGGCCAAAAATTGTAAACCACTATTATGGGATCACCCTTGATGAATATATGATGGAATGGATAACTTAGGGATGGATGAAACTTTTGGATGCCAATTTAGTTTGTGCTTTGATACGAATTGATTTTCTAAGGATGATGGGGTATTGTGGAGGATTAGGATCATAAAGAGGATTAAGAAGGATGTTAGTATCTTAATATGCATTAGGATCATGAAATGGAGATGAAGGGATACTTTGATCTTGACTTGGGAGAGGATCTTGAGATATTATGGAACAAATAATTTTCTCTTGAGATGGAGGGGGATCATATAGAGAGAGGAAGATAGAGATAAAGAGGAAGTGAAGGGTATGAAGATAGAGATAGATAATATAGAGAGAGGAAGATAGAGATGAAAATGGAAAGGGATATGGAGAGAAGGAGAGGGGGAGATAATGATAGAGAGGACAAAGAGATAGGTAGAGATGAAAGAGATAAATATATAAAGAGGGATAGATAAAAATATAAAGATAGGAAGTAATAGAGAAAGATAGACATATACAAGTAATAGAGAGAGATAGAGATAGAGGGGACAAAAAGATGGAGAGGGGAAATATAGAAAGATAGATATAGAGATAGATCTATAAGGAGGGACAAACAAGGAATGTGTGTGTATATAAGTGAGAGAGATAGAGAGATAGATATATATATATATATATATATATATAAATAGATAGAGAGTGGGGGAGAGGGATGCAAAGAAATAGAGGAGAGAGAAGTAGAGACTCAATCTCTCTCTTCCTCTATCTCTCTATCACTTTTCTCTCTCCATTTCCTTATTCCTCTCTTTGGATCATCTTTATCACCTCTCTCGATCAATAAAATTATTAGATTCTTTATATGTTAATTTAGTTTGTATCATAAAATATATTATATATTATATTTAATGATTTATATTATAGAGTATAATATATAATAATATTTAAATATAATATTAATTTAAAAATGAATTTGATAACTTATCTCTCCCTCTCTCCCACTCCCTTTTATCCTTTAATCTCTCTACCTCTATATATCTTTGTCTCCTATTTCTCTTTATCTTTCTATCCCCCTCTATATGTGATTTTATCTCTATCAATGTCTCTCTTCTCTTCTCTCTTTCTCTCTCACTTGTTCTATTTCTCTAAATAGAATTGTCTCCCACTCTATCTTTCTTTCTTTTTCCTTCTCTCTATCTTGCTCTCTCTTGAAGGTTGGTTAAACAATTTTTTTTTTATGTTATTTTAATTTACACTATATAAAAATATATTAATTACTAATTATAATAATTTTGTATAAATATATTTACTAATTTTTATTATAAAATATAATAATAATAATAATAATAATATGATTTATATTATTAATTTTATATTTATATTTAACATTATATATATATATAATTTAATTTGTATTATATAAAATATATAATATATTTTCATATAATAATAAAAAATTAATTTGTAATTTGAAAAAAAAGGGGGGAAAAATAGGTAGAAGTATTCCGCTGCAGAATTTTTGGGATTCCGTAACATGAAACCCCAAAACTTCGCAGTACGATTACTTGGGGAGATGAATAAATAGACGGATAGCAAACATTTTACAATTCTTCGTGGAAGCTCCGTCAGTTTAAAGTCAATTCACGCTCTAAAATGGTTAAATTCTTGAGACTTTCTAAATTGACTGGCTAAAAATCTAAATCTTTTAAATTCAACTACAGAACGTGGAAAACGGAGGGGAAAAATGGTGAGGAGAATCTGGCGATTTTGTATGTCTTGTTTGAGACTACAGAATATTATTTAAACGAATCTTATAATACTAAAAACAGTGTTAAGTATTGTTACTCTTACCTTAAAAGTCAAGTCAACTTAACACAATTCCCTAAACAAATTACTCAAGACCAATTCTATTCCCACGGTCTGAGAGAATATGGGAAGCGATCTGAGCAAGCGGAGTTATGGAAGCGTTGGGGAAGAGTCTGATTGGGAAAACGATTACAAAACGGCCTACGAAAACGATTCAGACGTCAAATTTCGACGACAAGCTTCAAGCTGACGTGAAGGGAGTTTTGGCAGAGGACACGTTGTCACTGGATTTGTTATGGAAGGTGACCTCCTTGTTGACTGAAAAAGACGAGCGCCTCAAAAATCTTATTCTGGAAAACAAGAAAGATATCTGGAAAGATCGTAGCCTGTCCGAGCTGATTGACCTATATTCGGATCTCAATGAAGTGACTAATGATTTCTACGGTAGGCTGGAAAATTAGTTGAAAAGGGTGGAGGGCAAGCGGTTTTTACTTGAGAGCGCGTTACTGTGCATAAACTCTGCAAATCCCCCTTCCGGCAAGGCGCACTACATCAAGTGTATGGAAGAGTTGGCGGAATTTAAGAATGCTCAGGATCTCTTTAACCACGAATTTTTCCACCTCTTGAATTCCGTCCGCGAACAGCACGAACAGATTCTGGTGAAACTCAATGCGAAAAGAATGAAATTGGATAGAAAGTTGAAGCGCGTGAGCGTGTGGCGGAAGCTTTCAAACATTATTTTTGCGGCGGCGTTTATTTTCGCAATGATGGCAACGGTCATGACGGCGCCACCGTTAGCGGTGGCCATTTGCGCCGCCCCATCGCTTCCCTTTACATGGGCAAGTGGCTCAACAACCGGTTGACAAAATACGAGAAGAAGTTGAAGGTAGAACGTGAGATTATAGACACAATGCAGAAAAGAACCGATGAAGGGCTTTAAGAGCTGAAAAAAGTTGCCGCTGGCGTCAACCGACTGGAGGGCATCATCGGTTTGATTCTCGACAGCGTCGACTTCTACTTGAAGGACGAGTATAAGCAGCAAGCTGCAATGGATGGTATCAGGGAGAAACTGCCGAGCTGTACGGTCCAGATGGATAAGGTGAATAATGCAGTGGAGTATTTCAGGGAGAAACGGCAGAGCCCTAAGGACCAGATCAATGCCCACAAAGCTGTAGTGGACGATATGAGGAAGACACAGCAGAGCTTTCAGCACCAGATCAATTCCCAGAAAGTTGGAGTGGAGGATATCAAGAAGCAGCAGCAGAGCTTTTTGGATCAGATCCGTCATCTTTGCATTCATTTGAATTGCTGCACCCAAAAAATATAAAACAAGAGTTTCGAAGTTTTCTCAAAAAAATCGGGTCAATTTGAATTGATTTATCATTTTGTTTTTTGTCTTGGTTGCTATCAATTCAATTAAAAACTAACTTCTGTATAGTCGTATCATTTATTTGCCGTCCAATTGTTTAATCGAATTGGATTAATTTTTTAATAACAATAAATAAATATTTCTAAATTTAATGAAATTTTCATGATCAAAACCCTCGGGGAAGATGTTGGCTCGAATATGAGTTCTGGTAGACTAAAGTAAAAGGGAGAGGAATTAATTTAATTAATTATTATATAGCTTTTGTCCTTTTCTGCCTTAGATTTTTCTGACTATAGATTTTAATTGATTTTCAGGTACTACTGATTGTCAGGCAGAGGTAAAATTAGGATATGCATAACACTTCTAGTCCTGCTATGATTCTACGATTACATCCAACTGATTAATGTATTCGATTTTTATTATAGAAATGGAAGTTGAAAGAGACTGATCTTTCAAAGTGGATAATAATTATTCCGAGTGGTTTGATATGTTCATGATATCATTATCTTTCAATTATTATTTTGGAAGACTTGTATTTGAAATAAGGATTAAACTATTTGGAATGGTTTGGTATGTTCTAGAGATCATCAATTCTTTGAATCATTAGTTTGCAAAAAATTGAGGTATTCATTTTTATTGTTTGCTTTAGTGGCTTAGAAAAAATAAAATTGACTTAAATACATTAAAAAAGAATCTCATTGTTAAAGACATGCAATTTTTAATATTAAAAGAGATTTTTTGAAAATGTTCTTGAATATTTTAAAAATAAATTTGCTATTGAAAGAATGATTGGATTAGTTATATTGGTTTGGTGTGTTCTTGAAATCAAAGTCAATTCATTGAATCCTTGGTTTGTGAAAGATTAATGTTCTCATATTTTATGGTTTATTTTACTAATTTAGAAAAAAGTCCCTGGTTTGCTTATACGTTGGGAAAAAGTCTTATTTTATTTTATTTTATTTGGGCAAAAGGCAATATGTCTGTATATATTTATAAGAAATTTACAAAAAAGCTTGATATATAATGACTCTTATCAGTCAAATTCATCCCTTATCACTACCTATTTTGACTAAAATATAATTGTATCTAAATTGAAGCCATTAACCCAAAAAACCCAACATATTACAAAATATTTCTCTCATAATATTAACTAGAAAACCCCATATTATCAATAAAAAGACTTCAAGAACCCAAAATACTAGCTCTAAAAAATCCATATTGTCAGCAAATCAGACTTTAAGAAAACATTATTATTCCATTCGGTTCACTGGCACCTCATTTTCTTCCAGTAGACAAACCGTCAATCAACAATTTTCTTACTACACTGTCGCTGGAACAACTTCAAATGTCCCACCGATATGAAACTATCCTATCGACGGTCACATCACTGTTTGAACAATACACAATGCATTAGTCTATCAATAGGAACTGCTTTCATTGTACTACATACGCCATCGAGTCCACCATTGCCCCTTTGGTGAAACCCCAAATCAACTCCCACCAAATCGAAGAATTCCCGCCTACGAACACTCTGTACATTGAAGGATGCATCGGACCATTAGGGAGACTCAAGATAGAGTCCCACCAATGAAGCATACTCTCGCCAAACTCACAAGTTGTCGGGCCATCGAGGAAACTATCGACCAAGTCTGGATGACAAGCAATGGTCCCAATGACAACAACCACCATTAGGCCATTGGTAGGATAGGTGACCTCGTTCCGTTGATGAAAGAACCTCATGTTGATGCACTCCATCCTTGCCATCACCATCGGTATGTCGCTGGGATGTGGGGAGGGAAAAAGTCTTAATATTAAAAAATTATGGAATTTTTAAGGTTGAAAGAGAGCTAATTTCTAAGAATATAGAAAGTGTTGATTTGAAAGATAATTGTCTTTGGAAGGAGGAACAAATTATTTGAAATAGTTTGGTGTATTTCTAAGATCATTAAACTTTTGAATTATTAGTTTGTAAAAAAATAAGGTGTTCATGTTTTTCTAATTTTTTTAAGTGCTTTTATGATTTTTTTTTCTTATACATTAAAAATAATCTCATTGTTGAAGACATGCAACTTTTAAGATTGAAAGAAAGCATATTATTAAAGTATACAAATTATTCTTGAAAATTTTGAAAGAGACATGTGTTTGGAAGGACGATTTGATTATTTGGAGTGGGTTGTGTGTTCTTGAGATCAAAGATTTATGAATCCTTTAAATTTTCAATTAATGAAAGATTAAGGCATTCAAAAAGAGTCTCATTGTTAAGGATGTATATTTTTTAATATTGAAAGAGATTTTTTTTCTTAATTTTTTTTTGAAAGTATAGAAAGAGTGGCCCCTAGCCCTTGCACTATTTGTAATTACTTCATAAGCCACTTTATATTTGTTAAGAGACACTTTATATAGTCTGAAATTAAGAGGTTTAAGACTACCTAATGAGAGTAAATTGATGAATATGCACTTTGTGGATGAAACTGTGTGTAGTAAAATTTGTGCCTAATTGAATGGAAATTACAATAAACCCCAAATAACACAAAAAACAAAAAATTCTCTAGATAGGGAAAGAAAGCTCAAACCAACATAGATCAAAACCATGGATATATAACATAGCTTCACAAGAAATTGGTTTTGCTGTAGGATGATGGTAAATGAGACAATTAATGTTTTTGGTCTAACTTTTAAAGAGAGATCTATCAAGCTCATCGTAGGACAAGCAAAACCATTATGCATCTTAATCCATGCTTCTGATTTATCATATGTATCTTGATATAATTTATGAACATATAGAAATTATTCCATAATCACATTCTCTCCACAGACAGGATCAATTAATACCCCATTAGTGGGATTGTTATTGATTCAACCGACTATGTAAAGAGGACCATTAGGTGCACATTTAAGTATGTCTTTTTGTGAGAAAGCAATCTCAAGACCTATTTTTTAGTCAAGCTCTTATGAGGTCTAGCTTTGATAAATCCTCCCATTGTATCTATAGGATATTGTTCAATAATGTTCATGTTGTCATTAACTATGTCAAAATTTATCACATCATTCTTTGTATCATTATTGTCTTGCATATTCCAATATGTATGAAAGAAGTAACTAAGGCTATAAACAATTTGTGTTCTATTTCAAGTTTTAAGCACTTTTCTTAGATTTTGTATAATGGGAACCATGCTAATGTCTATGCATTCACTAAGGATGTGGGATTTGTAAGTTTTCAAATGTGTCATCTTGCGAGATTTGAACATGTGGTGAATTCATGGGAAATGAAGTATGCAGACTATGAGCCATGGAGGGTTGATTATCAACACCATTAGAAAGAGAGTTAGATAACCCAAGATCCACGGTGAGTGAGATATCGCAGGATGACATAAGCCTCCAACTTTGTCTTACAATAGTATTGCTAATAGGACGTCAAGTTTTAAAGCTCATACAAGTTTTACAAACCTAGTCTATAAACCCTAAATGGAAAAATCATATGTGTAGGATCATGATGGGCCAAAAAGTGGCAATATGATCGGTATGTGGTTGACGACTATGTTTTAACCCATAATTGATGAAACGAAAAGGGTTTTTAAAAGAGATTATCAACTTTCTACTGATATAAATTATGCTTGACCTTAAATTTAATAAGTAATTATTATTCATTTTCTATCAAATTAAGACTAAAGTCTTGATTGATAGGCTAATCGAAAAACATCTATAACTTTCAAATAGTATCACATTTTTTGAATCCAAATGCATCACATTCTATGCTTCACATACTATAGGATTAAAAAAAGAAAAATTGAATTTCGTGAAGTTTTGACCAAGTTAAGGTGGTCAGACATACAAATTTTTATATTTTTTAAAAAGTTGTAATAAAAATTTCATAATTAATTATTTACTTGGAAACAAATTACAAAAAAATATGCATCACATCAGGGCATGAGTCCTCTACTTATATCTAAAATCTTATAAAAAAATATTATCATTTTATTGTGGTTAGGGTGGTCAGACATACACGTACTTATTTTTTCACTGAAATTTAAGTACCACTGCATTGAAATTTCAAATTTTCACCAAATAGATTTTTTTTCTTCAAAAAAACCTAGTAGTTTAGAAACTACATTCAATTTACTACAGATTCTATTCTTAATATTTTTGAAATAATATAGATAAATTATTCAAATTTTTACGTCAAGTTTCCTAACTCTGATTTTTCTGAGATTTTTGCCACTTAAGGGCCTACTTTTTTCATGATGATCCTGCGCATACCCAAAAGGAAATGCAATGACCTAGGATGAAATGCAATTTTTTAGATTCTACATAATGTAATTTAAATTATACAATGCAATAAACTGAAAATGAAATGTGTGAATGCAATTTTGAATTTTGACAATGCATTGAAATGAAGCAAATTAAGCTAAATGTAATGAATTTGATGAAACATCAAATCAAAAAACTGAAACAGTAAAGTAACAATAGCAAAAAAAAAGCTTAAAATTGAGATTGTAATTTCTAGAAAATGCAAATTAGGATCTAACAGGGACTCATTCATGAGTAAGGGCGAATGGGTCCTGGTTAAGTATTTTTGAGATGTTTCTTCTAATTTTTGAGTGATGTTTAATGCTTTTTAAATGCCTGAAGGTACAGTCCCAACCTAATTAGGGACTCATTCACCAGTAAAGGTGAATGGGTCCTTGATAAGGATTTTAAAACTATTTAAAAATGATTTACAAGCTTTCTATAATGTCTTTTAGTTCTAGGTCTGAGATAGTAACTTCTAGTTTTAGATTTTCCAAAAATGAAATGGAAAGATGAATACAAAGTCCCACGTTGAAATGCATTTTTTTTAAAATTTTCAAATGTAAATGCATGAGGTCTAAATTATATGCAAGATGAAAAATTTGTTTTTGGTATTTTTAAGATTTAAGAAATGTAAAACAATGCAATTATAAACCCTAAATGAGATCTAATTCAATGCAAATGGAGTGCAAATAAATGAAAGATCTAACCTAGGATGCAATGAAAGACTTCAAAATCATAAAATTGCAATATTCAATGAGTCGGGTTCACTAAAATGTTTGATAGAAAAAAGGTGGGTTAGTCAAAATGAATTGATCAAGATGATAAACCACTAGACTTTTCCACCATAAAACATTCAATTATGAGATAAAAAGCATGCAAATAACAATTAGAAACTAACCCTAACTGTTATAGAAATGAAAAGGGAAGTTTTTAGATGTTAGAATGATGTGTACCTTATTGCAAGGAGGATATTATTAGGGCACAAAGGACACAATCGCCTTTGGTGGCGAATGGGTCCCTGTTAGGGATTCTGTAACTGAGATCTAGGTTTTGTACTTCAATTTCTGCACTCTTAGATCCTTAGTTTTCAGCCCCTAAAAACTTGTAACTAATTTTGTAGCCTTCTTTATGTGTTCTTGCACTTTGAATGACAACTTTGCAACTTGACAACTTTGACATTTTTTCTTCAAATTAGTTCTCCACTTGATCTTCAACCTATAAATCTACAAACACACATTCAAGAGGAGAAAAACTTGTTGATTGTTAGTGAATAGGTGTTTTCCTAAGTCAAACCTCGTTTAGATAATTAAACCAAATGATGAAATAATGAAATTGAAGCATGAACATGAAATTTGAAGTGATGTTGATACCTTGGAAGTTGTCTTGGAATGTAAATCTACAAAATAATATGTAGTGGCCATGAAGAGTGTAGATCTTGATCTCAAATATGACGTATAACAATGCTTGCAAGTAGATCTTCAATGCTACATCAATTGTCTTAGCTCAACAACATGCATGTATGCACTATGGATTAGACATGATTAAATGATCTTGAATTGCTTCAATAAATCTTCAATAATCTACCTCAAAATTCCTTTGAAATGCTCTTGAAGCGGTCTATAATTCTCTCTCAAATTTTCTAGGTGAACCTATGTGAATTAACGTCATATTTATATTAAATCTAGAGATTAACCCCAAAATTCAAAATCATTAAAATCTCGCCATAATGAGATTCAAAAAGGGGGGTCCTATTAATGGAGGATCCATTCTCCACCTAGGGGAATGGGTCCTACCTCAACTTCCTAGGACCATCCCTTAGAGGATTGAAAGTACATCAAAAACCCATTTCAAAAATGCATAGAAACAAGTGTCCTAGTTGGAGAGAACCCATTAACCCTTAGTGGTGAATGGGTCCTATCACCATTTTCTAGGACCTTTATTTTGCCAAATCTAATGTTATGCAATTTGATTTATGGGTGTTAGTGTAGATCTCTCAAAAATCACAATTAAAAGGGATTGAATTTGAATTAAAGGGGCCCATTACACTCAATTAATTAATGAAATCCTTGATAAGTATGAAAGTTTCTTACAACAACTTACAACACCTTAAATAAGGTATAATTTTAGTATATATAGTTAAAAAGGGGCCTAGATTAATGAGTGTGTACAACACATTACTACATTAAATCAAGGCATTATTAAGTTAATTATTCCAAATTAAGTGAGGAAAAAGGAGCTACGTTTTCCATCACTACACTTACACAATACAATGTCACAACTTTTAGAGGAAAAAATAATAAATTTTCCTTCGGGTAAAACTCTCAATCCTAATAAGCCTTTACCTCTGAGATTTAGATCAAATTCTTAAATTGCCATTATCACCGACAAAATGGACATGACACAGAGCATTGTAAAAGTCTTAAACATCTTGTGCAAGACCTCATTGATTCTTGTCGAATTCACATTGGAGGTGTTAATGATCAAGGAAATAAGTTTGTTGCCCCTCCCAACCAAAATTTATAAATCTTTACCAACCCTAGATGCCAAATCATAGCATTTCATTTGTCAAAGCTAGTGAAACTAAGAAGAATGATCTGATTTGATCAAAATTCAACCTCATAAGGGCTAAACTAAAAATCCTCTTGAAATTGCTTTCTCATCTAAAGATATAATTAAAAATGCACCTGATGGTCCTCTTTACATAGTCGACTAAATCAATGACAAGCCCACTAATGAGATATTAATTGATCCTGTATTTGGAGAGAATACGATCACCAAAGAATTCTTATTTATGCATGAACTCTATCAAGAAACATATGATCAACCAAAGGCATGGATAAAAATGCATAATGGTTTTGCTTTCCCTACAATGGGATCGATCACCCTTCCTTTGTACAAATAGGACCAAAAAAATTAAATGTCTTATTCTCCATCTTCTCGACATCAGATCAAATCTGTGTGAAGCATGGTTATCCATGGATACACTCCATGGAAGCTATCTCATCGGTTGTGCATAAATGCTTAAAGTTTCCCTTTGACAATGAAATATTTACTGTACACCAAAGTAGCTTTAATCCTCTATCTTCTCATGGGAACTTTTCATTATATTTCTTTTGGCCTGAGCCTATAGAACCTATCAAACCTCATGAAGACTTATTTTTCAAATCTTATCAAAAGTTCAAGGTGAAATGCATAGCAAAACTATCCCTCACAAACAAGCCACAACATATGACTGAGCCTCCTATCATTGATGAAACTATGATTGAACCTAAAGAAATTCACTACTACATAAATCCCCCATTTAAGACATTAGTTTTAGACAAAATATTAATTTTGTCATAAATTAAGACAATAAAAAATAAGCCTCTTTCTAAAATATATTTTTTATTTCCCTCCCAATTTTCCTTTTCCCTTCAAATTTTCTTTTTTCCTCCAACATCAGACATTACCTTCAATCATATCATCTACAACTTTAAATATATGTTAATTCCATTCCCCTTTCAAAATAGAGAACAAGAATAGGGAACAAACCACAAATAGAGGAATAGAGGCACATCACAACAGGCACTCATGAAGCACCACATTTGGGGTTTTTTCAAAAATGACAAGGTCCTTCACCAAAAACAACAAGGGGTTTTTAGAAAATCAAAAAGGTGTGAAGCTTAGAGAAAAAGGCCATGGCCACGTGGGTCTAGGTTCTTCAAGTAACAACAATAAAAATTCCACGAAGGGACTTTCTATAGCAATAGACCAGGTGTGCCCCACCTTTTTCTTTTTTTCTTCTCTTGTTTCTTGTCTCTTTTCTAGGAAACGTATGGGTGTGCGTATGCTATTTTTTGAGACACTAAACATTATTTGGTGGTGATTCTTTTACTATTGTGCCCATGAAAGATTTTTATCAGACTTGTTAAAATGGATTTTGACCTTCATTTTTATCATGCTTTTATTTTGAACGAGAGAGGGGAAACAATAACATCCTTGCTATTAGTGCTTTGAAAATTTCTATCTAGGGTAGGAAAGGCTTCAACATGGAATAGACCATAGATGGATGACTATCAGATCGATCTTTCTATCAGGATTGAACCTACTGAATGAACCCCGACTCACTCTCATTGCTTAGCCAAATGGTTGCTTGCTGTCATAACCTCTCCATATGGAGTGGGAGTGGAGTAGTCCATATCAAATTCAGATCCCCACAAACTTTGGGCTGGGCTATATATATATATAGTTGGCATGGGTGACTATATATGTGCCTTATATATAGTATAGATATAGGGAGGTTGAAAATAATGGGATCTCTGCACATTTTACATATGTGTATGGGATGTGAGGATCCCTTCTAAGGCCCACTATTTTTTACAAAGAAAAAATTCCCCATTTCTTTTGGATTGGACAAATTATGAAATGGTCAATCATTAGCAACTCCACTTATTCTGACCACTTTTCTTGAAAATGTTTGAATAGGAAATGAATTAGATTCCAGGATCCTTACAACTTTTACAAGCATGTAAGATATGAAGAAAGGTCTTTCCTTGACAACAATTACAAAGTGAAACATATTTACAAAGAATGGTTCAAGGTTGGCAGGGATCATCATGCCTCTTAGACAAGTTCAAGCAGTGTAAGAAGGATCAATTAACTTGAAAAAATATAAAGGATAATAATTTTTTTTTAAAACATGATCCACAAATAGTCTAGATATTCCACTACTTGCTTAATCAACACAAATCATAATCATTCCAATCTCAATTTTTTTAAGAGAACACATATGTAATGAAGATTAAAATAGAAATTAGAGAGCGAGCATATGCATGAAACATTATTAGGAGAAAATGATACCAATGATAGCCTCATGGTCATGTGTTGTCATCTTCCACCTTTTTCTAAACCAAATTGACCAGTTGCATAAAATTATCAACAATATTCTATACATCTCTTCCACATTTTCGTTCTTTATTGTGTGTGTGAGAGAGGTGCAAGTTAATGAAAATGGGTTCACTCTTAACATGAAAATGGGTTCATTATTTTGTTAGGTTGGTTGAATTTTTGGAAAATTTCTTGTTACATATTTTAATTGCTTTTCACTTGTTGAAGAAGAGGACTAAATGTTTTATTTGAATTTCAAATGTGCTAGAGATGCCAAGGAGAAGCCACCAAGAAGAACACACAACATAGACAACCAAGTCAAATAAAAGAGAAAGATGTTACGTATCTCAATTGATGACATTAATTACATAGTTCTTCTTGTCTCCTCATATGAGACATAGAAATTGTAAAGTTTTAAGTCTTGTATTTTCTGTACTCATTTTAGATAGGAAGAAGTTGTTCCCTAATATCAAGGAAGCATGGCACGATGTTCATCTCCAAAAATGTTATTTTACTTTCAATAAGAAGAGCAACATATTGCTTGTTCTCATTATCAATTTGTAAATTGCTCAATTATGTTATGTGTTCCTTCTTACACAAAAAAAGGTTAACATCATTCAACATGCTTTCTAATTATTAATGTATAAGCTGCTAAATTATGTTATTTGTTCCTTCTTCCATAAAATAGAAGTTAAAATTATTCAACATGCATTCTAATTTAGAAAAAA
>VDFB02088387.1:0-71890 GCA_007258455.2 Sequoia sempervirens
TATTTTTTTAAAATTTTTTTAACAACCCATTTCATTTTTTCCCGTCCCTGACCAAACCCATGTTTTACATTTAATTTTTTACGTAAAAAATTGCGTAAATCACGAAGGGGGGTTTTTCTTTCTAACTCACCTGCTGTCCGCCTGTTCCCTCGCGGTAGATTACCCGCACTCCGTCCGCCCGATGCACGATCGCGGTGTCGTTATCCGTCGGCATCGTGTCTCCTCTATGCTTTCCTCTCCTCTCCACTCTTTCTCTCAACTGCCACAGTGACAATGACCCAGGTAATTTTTCAAATTATCTTTTTAACCCCCCTCTCCAAAAAGGTATTTTTTACCTTTTATTTAACCTTTTATTCCCCTAATTAATCCCCAACTTCCCGAGGCTGCCATTCGCAAACCGTACGTCTAATCCACTCCGTTCAAAAGGAAAACTTGCTTAATTTTTCACCCTCTATCCAACGGTCCCCTCCATTTCTTTCTATCGAGACATCGTCCGGGGCCCCTCTTGTCTTCCCCAACCGCCCTCTCAAGGGGGCATACCTTACTACTTCCTTCCATCCATTTCAAACTAGACACTGAGGCATCCCCTTTCTTCCTTATTAGGCCAGGGCATCAATCCTCATTTCTTTCTTCATCCTCGACATTCACTTTTCTTCGAAACATTGTTATTTCAACAATATTTCGAAGAGGGGCAAAATGTAGACACCTAAATTTAATCACTTCCATATGATTAAATTTGTTGCATTTACGTCTATCATATTAATATTAATTTATTAAATTAATATTACACCCCTTGTCCCATACCGATAAAGTATTTAATTTAATAATTAATATTTTGTCTTTTACCTTATTCTTCTATAAATTAAATAAATACACCAATTTATTTAATTTAGTCATTATTCCTCTTTTTGATTTAAAAATCAATTTAAAATTCCTCACTTTCTCTCTCCTTGTCACATCCTCCTACATTTGCCACTTGTCTCTAATCTTCTGTTAATTAGCCTAATCCAATATTTGCACAACCTTAACCAAAATCATTAGCTAAATTTAGCACCACCTTTTTGGTCAATCCTTCCATTTTTCTTTTTTGATGTTAACCCCCTTTCCTATGTGAATTTTTAATTCACATTTTATTTGCTCTAGATTCCTCTCCTTTAAATGTGAATTTTTAATTCACATTCCATTCTCCCAAGGCTTCTAGAACCTTGGACTTGTCACAATCTCCACATGTGACCAAGTCCCACCTTTTTGGAGCCCACCTTTTACCCTCTAGATCATCCTATGAGTGTGAATTTTTAATTCACATTTATATCCCCAACCACCTTTCCTTTTCCCATGTAGATTTTTGAGGAATTCTAAAATTCCTCAAATGTCCCTTTCACTCCCACTTGGGGACAAGAAATCCCTTTTTGTGGAAATCCTCTCATCCCCCAAGGTGCATGTCCTTTTCCACCTCATGTACCTTTTTGACAACTCATCTCCACCTCATACCCTCTTGTCCACTTCACCCTCCACATGTCAAGATGTGAGGGCTTGTGGGTTCTCAACCCACCATAGCCCTTCATCTTGACCTTGTTGGATCAATCTTGACCCTTGAATTCTCTAGAGAATTCAAGTTCCTCTATAAATACCCCCTCCTCAAGGGCATTTCCAACACTTTGCACTCTCATAACTACATGCTGTCCATTTTAATCCTCAAGCTTTTTTTCAATCATTCAACCATCTTTGTTCATCATTTTGCATATTGAAGCTTGCATTTTAGTCATTCAATCCATCATCTAAGGAGCACACAACTAATCCAAGCAAGGGCCAATCAAAGAGGTATCAACAACAAGGGAGGTAAAAATATTTGTGTTTCATTTTATTTGCATTCCTTTTCGTTGAACCACTCTTTTGGCTAATCTTGAGGTGTCCTTGGTATTTTGTTATTCATGTTTCTTAGTTATTTCACACATTTAGAGCAGTAGGAATTCGAAGGTATACAGAATCTTCTATTACATTTTTTGTCTTCATGTCCCAAAGGTTCATTTCTTGTGCATATACCTCAACATCATCTATACCTTCACTCTCATCATTAGAGTATCATATATAACCTGCATCATATCCTTGAAAATTTGCATATATTTTATTAGCAAACAAATCTGCAACATTGTCATTATCAACCTTATTATCAACAACATCTTGAGGATCATTAGAAACCTTATCAACAACCTCAACAACCTTCTCTACTTGTTCATAAAAAAAATTCATCAACTACTTGACTACCAACAATCATATCATTCATCTCAACATCAATGTGTTCTTCAACAATCAAAGAAGTTTGTTCATCTTCAAACATAATTAGAATATCATGCATCTCAACCTGTAACTTACTTTTCTCAACAAAATTTACCTTTACCTCATTTTCTGCCATCCTTTCTTGTCTTTTTCTCCTTTGAATATTCTTCTCAATAGGCCATGTGACCCCTTTCTTGATCTTCAAGTGCCAACTTGTAACTCTTTTGAGTAATTGATCTATCCTTTGCTTTAATTCTTCAATCTCCTTTTGCCTCATCTCTTCCTCTTTTCTCTTCTTTTCTCTTTTTTCCTCTCATCCTCTGCCAAAAAATGTATTCCCAATCTTCTCACCAAATATATCTTCACAAGCAAGTCTCTCCTTGCTTCTATTCAACTTTTCACTACCTTTCCTTGGTAGCGATCAGGTTCTTTTTAACCTGCACACAACCAACACACAAAGCCACAAACCAACACTAACCCAGACCTTTTGCTAGGATCTGATGCCAATTTTATGTAGAGCAAGAGGATTTCACAATTCAACTTATTAGAACATATTTCACAACAATGGGTTTCAACTCATTCACCCATTCTACAAGGCAACTTTCTTGACAATTTCCTTGATTTCAAGATACCAAAATAGAGTTAAGGCACAATAATTCTTGTAGAATCATAAAAACACATTCAACAATAGCAAATGATTGATTCAAAACCATTTCCCAACTTTGACAACTCAAAAATGTGAACTTCTAAAAGTAGATTGTTCAAATCAGCATTTAGGCCTATTTAGACCCCTTCAACAAGAAAATTTACATTTCCCAATCCATTTTTCTTTTTTATGACTTCAAAAAAGTATAAATAGGTCTTCACAACCATTAGGAACCTTCACCCAACCTTTTCTCATGTTATTTTAACAAACCCTAGCTTTAAACCACCATTTTCATGCAAAATCACTCTTTTCCAACCTAGGGCTTTCTTGAAACCATATCAAACATTTACATACACACCTGAAACTTTGGAATATCAAATAACATGTTAAAAAAGACCTAAAAACCAATTTTCAAGAGTTTTCAATGGTGGAAACTTAAGATATGATTTTTTCTTCAAAATTGGAACCTTAATTTCTGAACAGGATTGTTGGGAAGATTTGACCATTAGACCACTTAAACGACCTTTTAAAAATTTCTGGTAAAAAAAAAACTTCATAAATTGAATTATATTTCCATCCATATAATTTTTAGGGCCGTACTAAACCGTACAAGTCCATACAACTCTCTGGAACAACAAATTTCACTGAAAAACACAAAAAATGGAACTTTCATTTGCTTCATTTCACCAAACTCCTCAACTAACCCCTGAATTCAACCATACAAATTGTTTATGAGCATTTAAAATCAAAACTAACCCATCTAACTAACCCAAACCAACCTTCTAACTACTTGACTCCACCATTTGCACTTTTTTGCATTTTTACAATATAACAACTTTTTACAAAATATGCAATTTTTTCATTTTTGACTCTAAAGACTCCAAAAAATTCAAATTCTATTAGATAGTCCCAATGGACCCTAAAACATCTAAATCCATTTACTCTTATTAAAAATTTGACAATTGACTCTTCATGTGCCATTTAACAACATTTGACACTTTTTTTGCAAATTAGACAAAATGACTACATAACTTATCCAAATACCTATCAAATTACTCAAATAGATTAATATGGTCTTGAAAGACCTTATTGAATTATCCATAAAAATTCTTTAAACATTCTCTTATATATTGGCCTCATGGAGGCTTGAATGCAGCAAGGTGCTCCATGGAAAAAGCATTGATGATAGAGTAGCTGATCTAAAGCTCAAAGTAAAAGATATGAAAAAGAAGTTAGAAGAACATGAAAAGGAATACTAGGGGGTATTAATGGGTAACAATAGTAGAGATGATGAAAAATGTGTGGATAGTCATGTTGCAACTGCAAAAGCAATAGTTGGAAGTGTTGAAATTGGAGAAAAACAACTAAAGACTAAAATTAACAACATAGAAAAGGAATTAAAAGATAAGAAGAATATTTTATCATCAATGAAAAGGAGGTTAGTTTGCTCTAAAAATACTTTGATTTGATGGAAAATGGGTCAAATGCAGGTAGTATAAAGTTGCAAGGTGGTGTAACTTTTATTTTGTTCATCGTTTGACCAAACAGACTCTTCCAACACATCTAGATGAGTGGTTTTATGCTAGGAAGGGTCTTGTTTTGCACCCAAACATGTTGGAATAGTCTGAGCTACATTGTATCGACGAAGTCTCTTAAGAGACCAAAGTGCAAAGGGAGAAATAAACTTTGATGAGAAATTATTTGAAAATTGTGGCACTTAGAAACATTTTTTTTAGGCTACATTATCATGTAGGGCCCCTCTACAATAACCTCTCTCGGTTTTTGATAGCTCCAAGTCTTTTTTCCATGGTGAAGAGTTTTCAGTTGATGGAAAATGGGTCAGTTGCATGTAGTGTAAAGTTACAAAGTGGTGTAATTTTCATTCTATTCATCGTACAACCAAAATGATTGTTCTAATATGTTTGGATGAGTGAGTTTATGATAGGAAATGTCTTGTTTCACAACCAAACATGTTGGAACAATCTAAGCTACATTGTATTGATGAAGTCTCTTAAGAGACCAAAGTGTAAAGGGGAAGCAAACTTTGACAAGAAATTACTCAAAAATAATAGCACTTAGAAAAATTTCATCTAAGGCCATTTGATCATGTAGGGACCATCTACAATAACCTCTCTTGGTTTTTGAGAGGTCCAATTTGTATGCTTGTGGTGAAGAGTTTTTTAGTTGATGGAAAACGGGTTAGTTGCATGTAATGTAAAGTTGCAAAGTAGTGTAACTTTTGTTATGTTCATTGTACAACCAAATTGACTATTTTAATACATATAGATGGGTTGTTTTATGCTATAAAAGGTCATGTTTCACACCCAAACATGTTGGAACGGTCTAAGTTAGATTGTACTAGTGAAGTCTCTTAAGAGACAAAAGTAAAAAGGGGTAGAAAACTTCAACGAGCGATTGCTCAGAAGTTGTGGCACTTAGAAACATTCCATATGAGGCTACATGATCATGTAGGACCCCTCTACAATAACCTATTTCAGTTTTTGATAGCTCCAAGTCATTTTCTCATGGTGAAGAGTTTACAGTTGATGGAAAATGAGTTAGTTACAAAAGTTACTCTTTTTATTGTACGACTGAACTGACTATTCCAACACATCTATATGGGGGGTTTAATGCTAGGAAAGGTCTTGTTTCACACCCAAACATGTTGGAATAGTCCAAGCTATATTGTACTAGTAAATTTTTTTAAGAGACCAAAGAGCAAAGGGGCAGAAAACTTTGACAAGCGATTACTCAAAAAATGTGGCATTTAGAAAAAAATTATCTGAGGCTACAAGATCATGTAGGTCCCATTTAAAAAAAACCTCTATTAATTTTTTGATAGCTCCAATTCATTTTCTTGTAGTGAAGAGTTTTGAGTTGATGGAAAATGGGTCAGTTGCATGTAGTGTAAAGTTACAAAGTGGTGTAACTTTTGTTATGTTCATTGTATGACCAAACTGACTATTCCAACACATCCAGATGGGTGGGTTTATACTAGGAAAGACTCTTTTTTTCACCCAAACATTCTGAAATAGTCTGAGCTACATTGCACCAACAAAGTCTCTAAAGAGACCAAAATGTAAAGGGGCAACAAACTTCAACAAGCAATTGCTCATAAATCGTGGCACTTAGAAACATTCCATTTGAGGCTATGGGATCATGTGGGGCCCATCTACAATAACCTCTCTTGATTTTTTATAGTTCCAAGTCGTTTGCTTGTGGTAAAGAGTTTTCAGTTGATGGAAAATGAGTCAATTGCATGTAGTGTAAAGCTGCAAAGTGGTGTAAATCTTTTTTTGTTCATCGTACGACCGAACCAACTATTTCAACATGCCCAATTGGGTGGGATTTTTCTAGGCAAGGTCCTATTTCATACCCAAACATGTTGGAACGGTCTAAACTACATTGTACTGGTGAAGTCTCTAAAGAGACCAAACTGCAAAGGGGTAAAAAAAATTTACGAGTGATTGCTCGAAAACCATGGCACTTAGAAAAAAAATTCTTAGGCTATAGGATCACATAGTGCCCCTCTACAATAACCTCAGTTTTTGATAGCTCCAAGTTCTTTACCCATGGTGAAAGCTTTTCTTATGCCCCAAAAATTGTTAGATGCATGTAGTGTAAAGTTGTAAGGTGGGCTACTTTTTGTTTTGTTCTTCATGGGGCCAAGTAGTTAGCGCCAACACATCTAGGTGGGCACATCTATGCTAGGAATGGTCACTGTGTTTCATTATAAAAGGGTTGTAGTCTTTCCTATTCGAAGGGTCACAACTTTTTTCCTTTGAAAACTCACAACCAAATTCATATCATCACTATTTGTGAGAACCTAAATTGATTTATTTGCAAATTTTCAGATGTGATTGGGGAAAACGAAATTCTTGAACTTTCCGTTGGTTTTGTTTCTTTTGTGCATGTCTCTTGAAGTTGTTTATTGACTATTGTAAGCATGCAATTTTAAATTTTAAAGTTGCATTCTTTTAATTATTGGGTTTGAGTTCATGTTCAGAAATAGGATGAATATCTATAAAGTTTGTTGTTGGAAAGATTGATTCATGGTCTCTTAATCTCCAATGATCCAATGCCCTTATGATCTTTAATAAGACTTGCATGCCTTGATTTTTTATTTGTGATACTTAGTTGTTACTTTCTATTTTATTTTTCCAATAACTTTATGATGTTTTCTTTATCTACGTAATACATGAAGTATGAAGCATACACATGTAAGGAAAGCAAAGGTGCTAAAACAACTTTCCTAACGTCAAACCACAGGGGAGAATGCAATACAGGGCTATTAATTTTTTAAATTACAATCTAATTAAGACACACATGAAGGAATAACAAAAATAGAACAAATACACACAGACAAATCAAACAACAAATTTTACGTGGGAAACCCTTTCGGGAAAAAACCCACCACACCAAGCTGAATCTCTTTGTATTACAGTAATCAATAATTACATACAATCAAGAAATTCAACTCTCTGTTGTTTTATAGTAGCTACAACATTCACTGTTCAAAAAACTCTGATCAAAAACAAAACTCTGATTCAATTCGATAAACTCATCTCACTGTTCATAACAGAATCGATCTGCTTAAAGCAATCTCATTCTAATTTTCCAACTATGCATTCTTATCCGCCATTGCCAACCAAAGAAAATTTCCATTCGAGCCCTGATTTTTCCTTGCATGCTGATTTTCCAACATTTCAACTGATGCATAAAATCAACTATCGTAATGCTTTAAAACCGCTTCCTGTGATTGGCCCACGATGCTCCACGTAGGATGGTCAGACTGGTCAAGAGCATTCAGCTTTGTTGGAATATCGGTGAGACACTTACAGTGTCTCCCTAATTCCACAAAGTTCCTCTATCGGCATTGCTACAGCTTCCACAAGTCGGCAAGATGCTATATCGACTGTAGCAGGTTATACCAAAACCAACGATGACCAAAATGATTATATTGGAAAGGATTTCCCTTATCAGCGAGACACATAGCAAATTCACCAATCTCATCAAACAAACAGTCTATTGGTAAGACACTACATCTTCACCAAGGCCTTCTGTCGAGGTCCTTGGGCTACACCAAAACATTTGACGAGTCAGCGAGACTTATCGTCTTTTCCAGGACTTCATTCTGAAGCCCTCAGTCATACCGACGACTTCCATACGACAAGTCCTATATCAAGAGCATCTCATCATTGGCAAGACATACTAACCTCGCCAAGACATTCTGTCGACAATCTTAAGTTACCCCGAAGCCTTTCTCCTATCGGCCAGACTCCCACGGTTTCGGTGAGACGTCATACTGAAACAAAGACTTCCACCAAAAAAAATTTTGTTGCCAAGACTTGGGTCATTCGTCGTGATGTTTCATCGAGCTTCCAAAGCTAGCCTAAAGTCATCAGTCGAAAAAACTTGAGACATTCGCTAAGACATCCCAGTGAAACCTTTTTGTCACCATGAAGACAATATGACTTCTCCCGTTGGCATGACTTATGACTTTCGCTAAGACTTCTCAGTGAAGTCTTTTAGCTACCGCGAAGTCACCACGAGGATACACACAGTCGGTAAGACATGAGACTTTCGCTATGACATCTCCCCATGACCCGAGAGTTACACCGATGAGATCAACTGTCACCCAAAGTTCTATCGATCGCCAAAAGGTCATGCTAAACTCAGAGAGTCACAGAGATAGACTTCATTCGGCAAGACATCTACTTTGTCACAGCGACATGAACTTTTAGAATAGTTAGTCTCCCAGACATGAACACTGTCACATCGACTTTGCCCCTTCAGGAGTTCCATGTCTATAAGGATTGAGGCACATATTCCAACAAGCTCCCACTTGATGAAGATCTTACTGACACCTCCAGAGCATAACCAAACTACTAAGACTCATGGGCCAAGAGGCCCATTGAACTAGCACACCAACTGAACTTATTTGTGCTCATAGGCTTCGCCAATGCATCTGCAACATTCTCTAGAGTATCCACTTTCTCCAAAGAGACCTTCCCATCCTCCACCATATCTCATACAAAGTGATACTGTACATCTATATGTTTTGTCCTGGCATGGAAAGTAGGATTCTTTGCCAAACATATAGCGCTATGGCTGTCACAGTAAATAGTAATCTTTTCTACATTAAAGCCAATGTTAGAACATAAATGTTTGAACCAAATTGCTTCTTTACAGGCATGTGTGGCTGCCATGTATTCTACCTCTGTAGTAGACAAAGCGACTATAGCCTGCCGCTTACTCATCCAACTCACTGCACCACCATTCATCGTGAAAATATATCCACTGGTGGATCTTCTGTTGTCAATGTCCCCTGCCCAATCGGAATCTACATAACATTGAATGTTGAGAGTCTTCTGTGATTCAACCAAGTTACCATGGTAACACAAAGCATAGTCTAAAGTGCCCTTCAGATATCTAAACACTCTCTTCACAGCATCACAATGTGTTCTTCCAGGATTAGCCATAAACTGACTAAGAACTCCCACTGCTTGGGTAATTTCTAGCCTTGTACATACCATAGCATACATGAGACTGCCAACTGCACTTGCATAAGGAACACTGGTCTTGTCCTCCATCTTAGAAGAATATTTTGGACAATCCTCAATAGATAGCTTCGTTCCCTGTGTAACTGGAACAACTAGCTGTTTGCACTTAATCATACAAAATCTCTCTAGAATAGTCATGATATACTTATTCTGACTAAGCCAAAGTTTTCTATTCCTTTTATCCTTGGTTATTTCCATTCCTAGAATATACCTTGCTATGCCAAGATCTTTCATTTCGAACTTTGCAGACAACTGAGACTTAAGATCAGAAATCATTAGCTTACTATTGCCTATAAACAGCATATCATCAACATATAGAGCAATAATAAGAATTTGATCACTTTCAGCTTTGTAATAGACACAGTGATCACATTTTGATCTTACAAATCCCAAAGACAAGACAAACATGTCAAACTTTTGGTACCACATTCTAGGAGACTATTTTAAACCATACAGAGATTTCTTCAACTTGCAAACCAACCTTTCCTTACCTTTTATCACAAAGTGCTCTGGCTGGGACATATAAATTTCTTCTTCAAGATCACCATGAAGAAATGTTGTTTTCACATCCATCTGTTCAATCTCTAAATCATATGTAGATGCAAGTGACAAAATAAATCTAATGGATGTTAGCTTAGCTATAGGAGAAAAGATTTCTCCATAGTCAATTCCCTCTACCTGGGAATAACCTTTTGCAACCAGCCTTGCTTTATATTTTTCTATACTGCCATCTAGACCTATTTTCTTTTTGAATATCCATTTGCAACCTATAGATGTTTTGCCTTTAGGCAATGGAACCAAACTCTAGGTGTCATTCTTTTCTAATGATGTCATTTCTTCATTCATGGCTTCCAACCAAGAGTTTGAATCAGACATTTTAAATGCCTCTTTTACAGTCCTAAGTTCATTAGTGCTAGAAATTAAAGCATAGGCACAAGTAGACTCAATTAAAGAAAACCCATACCTTTCAGGTTGCTTTCTTTCACGAGTTGACCTCCTCACTGGCTGAGGTTGAGGTGGATCTTCATCATCTTCAAAACTTTCAGAATTGCTTGAGCTCTCCTCAGTATCAGGTACATTTTGATTTTTCAATTCCTCTTTATCTGATGTCTGAGGAATTGTTGCTACATCCTTTTCATTTTCTGATTTCTTCTATGACTGCAGATCCAAAGTAGAAGGTTTTAGCTCACAAAAGATAATGTTTCTACTGTGCAAAACCTTCTCAGTCTCAGAATTCCAAAGCTTGTATCCTTTTATACCAACACTATAGCCTATAAATGTACACTTTATAGCTTTGTTTTCTAACTTGGATCCTTTTTCAAATGGCACATATGCATATGCCTCACAGCCAAAGAAACAAATATGTCTTAGAGAGGGCTTCTTTCCAAACCATGATTCCAAAGGCGTCTTCTCAACAAGAGCAGAGTTTAGAGAGCGATTTACCAAGTAACATGCTGTAGAGACTGCTTCAGCCCAGAACTTCTCCTCTAGACCAGCACTGCTCAACATACTTCATGCTCTTTCCATTATCATCCTGTTGAACCTTTCAGCAACTCCATTTTGTTGTGGAGTATAAGGTGTAGTCTTATGTCTTTTGATCCCATGATCTTTACAGTACCTTTCGAATTCATCTGAATAGAACTCACCACCATTATCAGTCCTTAAACACTTTATTTTCCTTCTAGCCTGATTTTCTACAAGATTTTTAAATTCCTTAAACCGACTGAACACTTTTGATTTACTTTTCAAAAAAATATGCAAATGCACTTCTTGAATAATCATCAATAAATGACACGTAGTATCTTGATAGGGGAGAGGAGATTGTGAGAGGGGGAAGAAGGGATATATTTCTCTTGAGATGGAAATATATCATTAGATGAGATGGAATGGATATGGTGTTCTTGATTGGAAATGGGATCTTGATATGGAAGGGGATCATATGATGGAGGAGAAGTTTTTCCTTGATCTTTATATTGAGGGGAATATATGTTAACATGCTTTGGATTAGGAGATGGACATAGTTCATCTACTATAGATGGTGTGATGAGGGAGGAATTTTTTATAGACTCTTCAACTTGGATGGATGAATTGATAGGGAATTCATTTAAGATTTATGGTATTAGGGTTTATCTTGATGTGGGGGTGATGAAGGTGGATGCATGATATGGGAAGATTGCACCACTTTATTTTTGCATGGGGAAACAACCAAATTTGAAAATAATCCTTGGAGGAAGTTATTATGAGAGACATGGGATGAATTTTCTTGGTAATAGTGGGATGGTGTGGATTTTAAGGATGTGGGATATGAACAAGTGGAATACGAGTTGGAAGCTTTGATGCATTGGTAAATTGAGGATGAGGATGAGGACCTTGAAAAGGATTTGGAGGAAAATATTGGCTAAGTCTTAGTTTTTGTTGTCAAAGGAAGGGGAAGGATAAGCAAGAGGAAATGGATTGGGATTGGATGAAGATAGGGAGGATGGAAGCTTAGCACCAATTCCAAGGAGACATGTAAGCATGACATCTTTATAATTATGGGAGTAGTAGGTGAGGATAAAATTAGTGGTGGTGGATGGGGATGATATGTATGGGGGATTTGTGGAAAATTGGAGTATTCTATCTATTGAAAATGGATTTAAGGTGATCCACAATGTTCTCATTGTCATCATTGGGATTATATTCGGTTTGGTCAAAAAGGATATCCTCATTATCATCGATATGGTTTGGGTTGGTTGGAATGAATGAAGTTGGATTAGAATAGATTAGGTTGGATGGAGGATAAATTAGATGGTTAGACACAATGGATGATTAATTGGAAGAAATATTGGTATTGATTTTGGATGACGATGGAAATTAGGATGATGGATTAGAAATGAACTTGGGGATTGGAAGAATAGGATCTAAGGATGAAGATGGAGGATGGGATTAGATTTTGGGATCAAATCCAAGACCTTAAAATGATTTTATTTGATTAAAGAGGATTATCTATTCTCAAGGAAGTGAGCTATTTGAAAAAATGCCTCAAAGAATGTGGTCTCATGGCGATGGAATGGCCATGATACCACATTTTTTTAAGTCATTTTTCAAACAACTCGCTGCCTTGTCTATGCTATTGCTTACTATTATGATTTGATATATTTTTTCCAAGCATCCATAGTTTGTTGGAAAGAACATATTTTAGGCTTTTAGCCATAGCAACAAGGAAGAGAACCATTTGATAAAATGATTTGGTAGACATGTATGGAAAATGTAGTAGCATGGACAAGGTGGTGAGTTGCTTGAAAAAATTCCTCAAAGAAATGTGGTCTCATGGTGATGGAATGGAATTCCATCACCATGACACCACATTTCTTCAAGGATTTTTTTTAAACTCACTTCCTTATCTATGCTATTGCTTACTATTTTGATTTGATAGATTTTTTTTGAGCATCCATAGTTTGTTGGAAAGCGCCTATTTTAGGCTTTAAGCCATAGCAGCAAGGAAGTGAACTGTTCAATAAAATTCTTTAGTATACATGTATGGAAAATGTGGTAGCATAGACAAGGCGGTGCTCTGTTTGAAAAAATTCCTCAAGGAAATATGGTCTTATGGTGATGAAATGGCATTTCATCACATTGAGACCACATTTCTTTGAGGTGTTTTTTTAAATAGTTCACTGCCTTGTCTATGCTATTGCATAATATTATGCTTTGATATATTTTTTCTAAGCATCCATAGTTTGTTGGAAAGCACCTATTTTAGGATTTTATCCATAGCAACAAGGAAGTGAACTATTTGATAAAATGCTTTGGTAGACATGTATGGAAAATGTGGTAACATGGACAAGGTAGTGTGTTGTATGAATAAATTTCCTTAAAGAAATGTGGTCTCATGGTGATAGAAATTACCATGAGACCACATTTCTTTGAGGCATTTTTTCAAACAACTCATTTAATTGTCTATACTATTGCTTACTATTATGCTTTGATAGATTTTTTCCAAGCATCCATAGCATAGAAAAAGAAGTGAACTATTTAAAAAAATGCCTAAATAAAATGTGCTCTCATGGAATTCCATGACAAGAAAATGTAATTGGCAGTTGCTCCTAGTCATTAGTTATGCTATGTGAAGTAAATGCATCACTGCTTACGTTGACTTTCTAAAAAACTAGATTGTAATTGAAATTTTATCATCTATCAACATCTAGTTATTAGTTATGCAATCCAAAGTAATTCTTTCAGTTTGAAATATGTACAATGCAATGTAATCAAAAATATGAATATAAAATACACAAATCCATTAAATACAATTCATTAGTTAAACTCTTTATTCTATTACCTGAGTGAAGGTTTGAACTCCACCGCCACTAGAAGGTGTTGCCATGAAATCTCCAACATTAACCTATTCAACATCCAAAATAAGATATTAGAATACCATTCATATAATAGTTCTATTCACATGTAATATTTATAATTGTTTACTAGTTACATACCTCAGCAGTAAATATCATGGAGTAATACAAAGGTGGAGGGTTGGTGAAAATAATATGAACACCATGACCTTGAAATTTCAGTACAATCATTAAACTAAATTAGTTAATCTTGAATTTCAAAAATTAAATTTAATAAATTAAATTCAATGAAATTTCTAACATTTACTTGAGTATCAAGGCGGAAAGCCTCATTCAATATGGCAACTATCATCACCAACTGGTCAGCTACAGACGTAGCCTGTGCACCCACCTCTTGACTATATGTGGGGTCATAACCATGGGTGGACCCACAAGCCTGAAAAAAATGTGGGGTGGAATCCTACCCCTCGAAGTATCGCTTGGCTCATGCTATACTACATGACTCACACGCTCTATGATACTTTGGGCCAAAGAACTAATAGACTGTAAAGTCTCAAACTCAACACTCTCCTTCACAACAAAAGGGATAGCCACATGCTCATCTTATTGGCTACTAAGGATCAAGATGTGCCCTTGGTCTATCCTATGCTAACTCTCCACCTCTACCCTAGAAGTCCCACACATCAAAATAGCTGGGGATTTTGTTGATGAAAAACTCGCAGTAGAGTTTCCTCAAGAAATATTGTGGAACCTCATTATTGTTGCATGGAGGATGGTCACAAACCATCCACCACCTCTTCCAAAAATGGTCCTTTATCCCTTGGTGGTTGCACCAATGGATAGGAAATCTCTTGCTTGTAGGGTGTAGAGGTTGATTTGTTCGTGGGTTAGTGAAAAGTGAACACAAGTCAAATTTTGTAATTTTTCCATTTTTGACTTCTGTAGGATAGTTTTTCTGCCTTAAAATATCTATACTCCCATCTCTTATATGTTTAACCACTTAATTTCTTGTTGATTTCATCTACATGTGTTGAAATATCTTGTTTAGTGAATTTGCAAGTGTGGTTCTTTGCGAGGTTGAACTTATAGGATCGTTCAACCTCACAATTAACTCCTCAATTTTATTTTTGTTGTTTTCAATTTCCCCCATTAAATTTTGTTGAATTCTAGGAGGATGTTGAGGAATTGTTGGAGGAGTTTGTTGGGGTAGTTGTTCATCAAGTATTTGGTCATGAGGAGGAGAATGAGGTGGATTCTCAACTCCTGAAAATTAAAGAAATTAACATCAAAAACATATTAAATCTACCTATTTAACAATAAATTCAAAAAAAATAAAAATTAAAGCTTACTCCTTTGAGCTCCCTATTGATGTGGCAGCATTTTGGTGAATAATTAGTGAAGATTCTATGAAGAAACAGTGGAATTTTGGCTCTCAATAACATGAGAATTCCTTGGACGGTATTGTAGGTCGTGAATGGAGGAAATGTGATCATAAAAAAATGAATTCACTTTTTTTTTTTTTTCTTATAACATATCATAACGTGCTTGCATTATAATGTGAGTGCATTATAGTTTTGATGTGATTGAGCCTTAGGCTCAGTCACACCAAGCCATAACATGAGCACATTATAATGTGCTCACGTTATAGCCTTTTTATAAAAAAAAAATGAAAAATTTGGCCACTTTTTGGCCCCCAATCTTTTTGCACCCGCCTACATATGATACACTATCATGAAATTTAAAATAAGTTAGACTTTTTTTAGCTCATAATATCTAGAAGGAGAGGGAAACAAGAGCCCAAAATTAAGAAATTCAAATTTAAAGGTTTAGAATTGAAATTGATGACCAAAAAAATGATCTAGTTAATCTCATACCTACAAATATGAATGAAAGCAATGAGCAATTAGATGTGAGTTTTAGAATCAAAACTTGGTGTGAGTGATAGTGAGGACAAGCTCAGATAAGGTTATCTACCAAATTCCATGCAAAATGCATCATCTTCCAAATGATTCAATTCATAAAAGACAACATAGTATCATCATAGATCTAAAACATAAGGGGAAAAGACATGGATATATACAATTTTTACCACTATAATATTAATACCCTCACTATTATTAAGATACCTCCCACACATACTGAAAATTAAATTCTCCTATTCTTCTAAGTTTTAGCATATTTTAAATTATCACATAAGTAGTTTTTTCACATGTATAAAATAAAGCTGAGATAAATCATCATATATATTTTAATTTATTTCTTTGTCCTTATTTAATAAAAATTTATGTCTTAGTTTCTATTAAATTATTATAAAGCCATGTTTAGTTTTATTCCTTCCCAAATACCCTACTCCTTTTGTGCATATCCAACAATTAATAGAAAATATTTTTTACATATAAAAGTTAAGTATTTATTTACAAAACCTATCCAAAATCTATATTTAATTTTTATTCTTTCCCAAATACCCCTCTCCTACTATATATTGATCCTTAATTAAAATATATATTTTTTTTAAATAATAATATTGATGTTTTATAATTTAGCTAATAGGCTTCTTGTTGTGGACTCGCCAGTCCACAAGAGCCTGGCATACCTGTCTCACACCTGGAAAACCATTTACCCGTACTAGTAAACCATCTAAGGCCGATGACAAACTAGTCTTTCATACTCTATTTTTGAGTTTTTCTAGGGTCACTGCCGATGGGGAGATTGAGAATGATTCACTCAATTAATGATTTACCTAAATTACTGATGTTTATAGATTTGATTTGCCATCAGAATATTTTCTCATCAATGTTTTCATGTTTACAAATTTGGTTTGGCCCTTTCGAATAATTTATCATCAATGCACGCCTTGCTGTGAATTGATTATGGGATATGATTCTACAAATATTTTGAAGAAAGCTCATGACACTACGCTATGCTTAGAGGCTATGAAGAAATTTGTACCTCTACCAGCTATCGATTCTTGAGGTAGTTTGGTGGCCTCTACTGCTTTAGATTTTGTGCGCTACAAGTACACAAAGTGTGCTTTCCTTCTGTGAGCTCACGGTGTGGTTCTGCTTTTAGTGAATAGGTATAATGCCTAGTAGGAGCCAAGGCCAGGCTAAGCAACTGACACAAACACAGATGGTAGGGAGCTTGGCTGTCGATGTTGAAGTAGAGGTTTCTAGCTTATCATCATGCCCTCATTAAATGCAAGAACACTGCAAATACGCCACCGTCCAAACACTTCTGTGCAAATTAGTTTCTCAATCTAACCTCCGCTTATAAATAGACTATGCTATTGTGTTACAGAGATATAGTGCTTTGGACTGAGGCATGACATTTATGCAGCTTCCTGGGTAGAATTGAAACAAGGTTCATCTTATATTACCAATGCAAATTAATTTTCTCTCAATTTTGTTATGCTTTGCAACATTGTTAGGGTTTGTGATAAGAGTTATTATGTGAAATGGAGTCAATCTGCATTGGTTTTGTCGTGTGGCATGTTGGACAAAAGATTTTATTTGAAATGGAACTGATTAGGGTTACTTTGAAGGGTATGGCTTGAGTTTATTGTACGAATCATCTGGATTTCGGCTTCTATGTTGGCGTAGCCTAAGTTTATTATATAGATCCTATAGAGTTTCAGCTTCATAGTGTTTTGATTAATTGTGTATGTTGGGAGATTGTCCAATTTGTGTTGCGCATGAGGTTTGATGGTAGTTCGAGGTCTGAAACTTTTGTATCTACTTTGATATTATTGTAGCATCAGTTTATGGTTGCAAGTCTAAGTTCAAAGTTACATCTGTTTGGTGGTGTGCACTCAGAAAGAGCAATACCTATTGCTGTAGCATTATATTGTTGCATATTTTATGATTCTGAGTATAGGAAAGAAGTGTCTAAGCTACTGTAGTTTCTCAGAGTCAATTTATTGGTAATCTGCTCATATACTGAAATAATCTACTTAGTGGAGATCCTTTGATTTAATGTTGTTTAATTGTCTCTTCACTTTAAATATGGCATTCCATCTATTGGATATGTTTTGTATACTTTATATGTTTTAGACTTCATACAGGTCTTTTTTCGGTCCATGGTTCTATGGCCATTGTATTGTAATACTGCATAGTGGTTTCCTATAGTGATGTGCCTAATACCTATGAATCATTGTACAGTTACATGGATCAGGGTTAAGCACAAGCAAGAAATATCTCATTGTATTGTCAACGGTTGAGTTAAGTTAATATTGTATGTCAGTGTTGTTTATGCTGGGTTTTTCCCGAGAGTGTTTCCAGAGTATCTTGTTATGTTCTGAGTGTGTCGTTGTTTTTTCTATCACATGTAAGATTCTGTTAGCATTGTTTCTCCTGTACTGGTTTGTCAGTATTATTTCTCTTCACCATCTTTTTGCTAGCTTCTAAAATGCAAGAACTAAAGTTTTATGTGGATGATTGCTATTTTTTGATCTGAAAAGAGCAGCATTTCATGCATTTGATGTGATAAGGTTGTTTTTTTTTTACCCAGGGGGGCAGTTATGGGGTCATGTGGAGGGCTAGCTGATCAATATTTGTTATTTTCTGTCATTATTAATTTGGAGGAAGTATGTTATTGAAAATACAATGGTTGGAGCAGGACAGTTGCCAGAAAGAACTAAATTGATGGTTTAGTTCATTTCAAGCATCTTTTTTTAAGAAATTATTTGTACCAAGACAAGTTTAATTGGCCATCTTCGGGTAGAAAAATCCCACCAAATACCCATGACATGGTCTAGACCTGGTTTCCATATTGCCTTCAATACAAAATATACTTTCACTTGATTCTAGACCTATTGGGGATTGATGGATGGGTGCCCATGTCTATTGGGTTCTTCCATAATTCTCTAGAAAATTATTTTGAAGTTCTTATACAAGTTTAAGTATCATACTAGACCAATTACCAGCCGAGGTAGTTATTAATAAGATGTTCGTCCACATTGAACATCCACATTCTTCTATTACATCACATCTGATTTTAGTTGCCATTGTAACTTTTTGTCTCAGTTTACTTTTCAAATAGTTACTAAAATATTTTGCAAATAGACTACATATAGTGTGAGATTTAAGCCTGTTGTTGAAAAACAAGTTTTAGCTGTCCTTTAATGATAAACCAACTGCCATTTAATGGTAAAAGCCTCCAAAATCTCACTTATCATTTAAAAATCAGATAAAAAATGATTTTCCAACTGAATGGGAACATCCTATTTTCATTTGAAATGTTTTTTGTCAATTTGATGGCAACCTTTTTTTTTTCATTTACATTGCTTTTATGTTTTAAATCTATATGCAATTATTTCAAAATAAGATAATTCTTTTAATGAAAAAATCTAGATTTGTCTAAGTATATTTCATTTTGCTTGAATTCTAAAGACATATAGGGATCGTTGTTCATGTCAATTCAGGCTTGTATTAAATATCTACAAATTAAGAGGATCTTCATTGAGTGTTCCGACTCTTTATATTGCAAATTTTATTGGATTTTCATATATTACCTAGTAAAGTAGCCTTTGTCGTATTAGTCTCCGCGATTTGAATATGTGAATATATAATTGTGGTGTTGCCTGTTACTTAGGTTCCTTGTTTATTTTGTCTCTTAAGTACCAGCTGCAACCACAACATCTGAAAAAATCCCTCTATCCTTCATGCTTTGGTGGATGTCCATACCCTGTTCCAAAGCTCCCATTTTGGCACAAATAGGGAGGATGCTGGCAAAGGTTGTGGAATCTGGCTTTGCACCTACCAATTGCATTTGCTTGAAAGTTTCTAAACTCTTCTCAAAAAGTTCAATTTGTGTGTATCCTGCAATCATTGCAGTCCATGAGACCACATTTCTTTGATGCATTTTGTCAAACAGTTCACGTGCTCTGTCTATGTTCCCACATTTCACATACATGTCTACATTTTGCATACATTTTGCATTTTGTGAATTTTGTTGATGAGCTTTTTCTATGCTTCCACATTTTGGATTTTGTCAAACACTTCATGAGCTTTTTCTATGCTTCCACATTTTGCATACCCAATAACTAATTCTTGGAGTTTGCCTACATTTTTCAACAGAGAATTAGCAATTTTTTTCCTTTTAATTTGAATAACATTTCAGATCTGTGTCAAATATTTGTATTTGAAGTAAGAATTTTTTCTTTTATATTAGTTTTGCTATTCATTAAGCTAGAATCTGTTCAGCTCTATATGAAGTTTGTTGGAAGTGACAATAGAATTGAGTGCCCATGGTAGGAGTTGTAGAAACATGTAAATACCATGCATTAAGAAGCTCAACATATATGTATTTTTATTAGAGAAAACTAACTACCC
Organism: Sequoia sempervirens; assembly: GCA_007258455.2. Taxonomy (NCBI): domain Eukaryota; kingdom Viridiplantae; phylum Streptophyta; class Pinopsida; order Cupressales; family Cupressaceae; genus Sequoia; species Sequoia sempervirens. The sequence continues at coordinate 20,147 of VDFB02088387.1, forward strand.
TGTAATGTGCAAGTTTTTACTATGTCTTAGTGATTCAAATTATTAACATTCCATATGTTCTCAAAGAGGGATTTCTGTGTTTTGATAATCATAGAATCCCAAGGATGTTATAACCCAATAGTGTCAACTGACTGTTGTATATGTATTGTGCAAGTTTTGACTATGTCTTAGTGATTCAAATTATTAACACACCATATGTTCTCAAAGAGGGGCATACCTTATTTTGTGAGATGCAAAGGCAGGATTTCTGTGTTTTGATAATCATAGAATCCTAGGGATGCTATAACCCAATAGTGTCGACTGCCTATTGTATAACTTACATACATATATCTGTATTTTCTGTTCAAGAAGTTCAATGTATATGCTTGGAATATAGTTCTGATTTGTGTTATGGATTGTAAAGTAACTTGTAAATTCCAGTATTTTTTAGGATTGTTAAGTTAATATGTGATATCATTCACTTTAACAGCATCAAGTTTCCACAATTCATGATAATCAAGTGCTATTATTTCTGGATTGAAACTGTGTGAATTTTTGCATTCAATCCAGAGATAATAGCACTTGATCTTTCAGTTTGTTTCTTTTTGCATTTCAATTTTACAGAAATATGGTTAACCATGTCAAGGAAAGTTATAAATTCTGGTCCATTGAAAAGTTTTATCTTTCAGTTTGTTCTTTTTGCAAGCACTATTTGATGTAATTGAACAGCTTAAATTTTGTCTTTCAGTTTGTTTCTTTTTGCATTGATCCACATTATTATCATTCAAATATTTTTGACTACTTGAAAATTTGTGCTAAATTCTTCGATTTAAAAAAAAGTTAATGCAATTAAAATGTTTCACAAACTGTTTGGCCTTTGATTGGTACTATGTCTTGAGGGACTTGATATGAATGGGTATAGCAGTAAATTTTAGGGGTAGAAAGTCTAATGAAAGGCAATTTCTATTTGTCTGTAAATAGGTGAAATCATTTGGGAACTGGTACTTATTGTGAAATCCATTGCTATTTTGTTGTCAGAAAGCATAAAATGTCTTAACCGAAAACTGCATAAAATATTTTGAAATGTTCTTTGTGTATTTAAAGTATGAATTTTTTCTTTTGTCTTAATTTTTACTCTTCATTAAGCTGGACTTTGCACTGCCTACATTTTTCAACAAAAGATTTTATTTTTTTTACTTTTAATTTGAATAGTTTTGATGTCAAATATTTGTTAAGTATGAACTTTTTTTTTTGCTTAGTTGTACTAAGCATAAAACTGGACTTTGCACTTATGATTAAAAGTAAGAGTGTTGAGTACATGTCTTTCCTCCTCTATGTATGCAATTGTTTGAGCTTCATTCTCTTTGGCCATGAAGGACATGTTCCTTGGTATAGGGACTTCCATTTTTTTATGTTTAATTTTCATTGTTTTAAAAATAAATTATAAGTCCATTTGATGCCTTCTGGCAAATTTTTAGCTCACAGTGTATGCCATGTACAAACACTCAGAGCAAGAACATATAAATACAAAAGAAGAGAATGCAGTTGTTCAATTCTCAGTTTGTTGAATTGACTAGAAATGAATGTATAATTCCAACCCTTATCTATCTTTGGTTGAATGCATATTTTACATACTATCTCAATGTTTCTCTAGTTATTATATAGAAAATAGGAATAAGTGTAAATTGTAAATTTTTTTTTATGATTGTTCTATATTTTTTATGCAAAAAAGAACTACATATCATGTTGTATCTTTTGTCCATACAATAATAGCTCGTTTTTCTTCCAATTGAAACATGGATTCATTATCCAAGGCCTCTACAACTGTATCATTTCCTTTTAAACAACTCTTTGCCAAATAGTCAAATGTTTGATCATTACAACTCAAGAATTCCTCTTCTTCTATTTTTTCTTTGTATCTGAAAATAAAGAATGAATCGAACTATATTAATGCACATCAACAGTTCAAAGAATTAGCTTCTTTTGGTAAAGAAGATATGCACATTTTAAGCATTTCTTTGCAAATCTGATATGACTGATCTCATGAAAAATTATATATTTAAATTATAAGAAAATTTTCAAAGATTTTTTTTGGATTAGATAGATATATAATCTTTGTTTTAAATTATAGTTAATTATAATAGTTTTTTTCCTGGATTAGATAGATATATAATCTTTGTTTTAAAATTATAGTTAATTATAATAGTATGGAGTATATGTTTAAAATTTAGGTAAGTTGTCCTCAATGATGGACATGTTTGTCTTTATATAATGGATCATAACATTATAAAGGAACATACATCTAAAATTATAAATTTATTTTTGACTAAATCACCATTAATAAGGAAATAATCTTTAATCTTTATATTTTGGAAATAACATTAAGAGTGAGCATATATTTGACTCATAAATATTCCTTTGATGAATATGAAAATAAAATTTAGGTTTTGAAATTTGAAACTAATGTTACCTATATCTAGGAGAAAGCTATTTGAAGTTCATGAAAGTATGTTACATCTAGGAGACAACTTTATGATGCAAAATTCCCTTAGTCTCTAATACTGTCAAATATTCCAATAAATCTTCATAAAGAAATTCTTAGATTCTTATACATTTTTTCCATATCTTATAGGTGTTAATATGGAATTAATTAAATGTAAGATACGCTTTATTATATGTTTCTTTGGAATGTTTTTTTGTACGTATTGCTATTAGTTAACACTAGGTACAATCTCAATTTTTTTATTATTTAAGAATGGCAAACCTTGGACAACTTGATGACATCATTGACATATCCAGTAGTGATAGCTCATCCTACACTCCACTTGGCTCACCTCCCTCTACAAATTCGGGTGGGCCTCCTCCAAGGGCCATTCAAAGTTTTGCATGTGAAATCACCACCAATTGCTTTGATATTGTGCAGAAAATGCAACAGCTTGTTCCATATATACATAATGTGCAAGCCAATGAGATATATTCAATGGAAACAACACTTGAAGACTTCCATAGGACTTGTGACACATTGGCTTTGTTTTGCACTTTTCTACGTGAAATGTGCGCTGATGCTCACTATAGACAGGGTGGCACTCCATACATCCAACTTGCATTTCTAAACTATTTGAACAATGTTTGGAAATAATTTTGTTTCACATATGTCATATGTCATCAAGTTTTGTTTTGTGTATACGAGTACTACCAACTATGTATATATTTTTCTTTTTTGGTGGAAGTTCCTATGATAAATGATCTTTTCCTTGTACAAACATGACTGTTTGCCTTGCACTAGAGTTGCATTGCAAAAGTCCTTCGCTATGATGTATTTTGTATCTAATCCATATCTATTTCCTTGTACAAACACGACTGTTTGCCTTGCACTAGACCTGCATTGCAAAAGTCCTTCTCTACTATGTATTTTATATCTAATCCATATCTATGTAAATTGTATGGATTTTCTAATAGAATTATGCCCTTTATTAACTATCATTACATTTGATTTGCACTTGTAACTTTTTTAGTTGGAAATTATTGTTACTTTCCTTCAATTCTTCATTTTTACACTTAATGTCATTGAGTGCCAACAATGTTTCATTTCTACAACTAGTTCTCCAAAAAAATCTTAGTCCTCTATTTACACATTCTCATTATTTCTAATACAATTCGGAACAAAAAAAACAACTACTTTCTTTTATTGTAGGTATGCATGTGTTTTTTTTTCCTCTCTTAATATATACACACAAATAAAACATGTTGGAGTTCTCTATTAAAATGTATACATCTAATTTGTTAATCAATATTTGACACCCTTACATGTATAAGTTTTCAATGGTTCATATATTTTTTTTGTCGATGATGTGTGCTCACTAACTTTTTTGTGCTTCCTTTCATCCACAGGATCAAATTTGTTTCAGCCAAATAAATCTGTGTACAAACTACAATACAGTCATTACCTACAGGTCTGTTTACCTTCTCTCGATTATCCTCAATCACCTTCACTCTATAAATTGTATGTAACACTTTTGCATGTATTTAAGCATTCTTTCTAGAAAGGATAATAAAACAAAGAAACCTTTACGGTGCAAACATCTCCTTTTTTTAATAGTTTATTCATTTTATATATAAGGAAAATTGCATGCTCTGATTTACTTCGCACTTTTACAAAGGAATCCAACTTTCAATTTGTATATTTTTACTTACAAACCATACCATACTTATCAACTCATTGGGATTTATAAGGCTACTTCACCTCCCTTTAGCTATGTCTATCTCTTTGACACAAAATGAAATCACATTGATAAACACTGGCACCAAAGACATATATCCACATCTCCAAGTCTTCAATATTTCAACATTTGGCCATGGTGACGAATCAACCATTAGATACAAATTAGATTTGTCTAATGGAGTGCATCTTCAAACAACAATCTTGCCAAGAAAGTATAACCATTTTTTAACTTCAGGGCTAATTCAAAAGGGTTCTATCATATAGCTCATAGAATACACACGCCCTACTATTTGTAACTCAAGGTGAGCCAACCACTCCAATGTTGCTCTCAATTTGAACATGTCCATCTCTATTTGTTACTTACATTACTAAAAGTGCATTTTTCTTTATTTACTTATAGGTTTATTGTAATTTCTAAATTGGAGATTGCATGCACACAACATGATGTCATTGGGGATCCCACCTTCCTCTTCAAAGAACTAGAGCAATCTATACATGAAAGAGTAGGGATTTCATCTAACTCATGCACAAATGTTGGTTAGAGTATCACACCCATGCAACCAACCCCAAAAAAAATGATGTTTGGGATACATGCATCGTTGCGCAAGAAAAGTGATACCTCAACTATCAATCCTATTAAAAGTTTGAATCCATTTCAGACAAGGTGGACAATAAAAGGTCATGTACTATGAAAAAAGAGATTCACTAGTTTGACACAAAGAAAGGGACCGAACAACTTTTCAACTTTGATATTGTAGATAGTGAGAACACTGAAGTGTGTGTCACTTTCTTTAATGAAGTTGCAGACCTCCATTATAGAAATGTTCATATTGGCTCTGTATATACAATCTCTGGTGGGACCATCAAAGCTGCTAATAAGTTTTACAATAAGTTGAATAGTCAAATGGAAATCACTTTGATGGATGATTCAAAGGTCACTCTTATTGATGATAACCACTTAATTCCATTGCATTAGTTCTCTTTCACACCCATTAATGAGATCTTGAATACAAATAACAATTCTTTGATTGATGTAGTAGGAATTGTTATATGTGTGGACCCTACCTCTACAATAAGAAGAAGAGATGGCACAGAGGTTTGTAGGAGGAGCCTCAAGTTTCTAGACATGTCTACCTCCACTATAAATGTGACTTTGTGGGGACGAGTGGCTCAAAAGGAAGGTGCATAGCTCCACGAACTGTACCATGCACAAAATTCGACTGTGCTTGTTGTTAAAAATGGTCATGTTACAGAATATAATGGTAAGGTTGTGAGCACTTTAGTTACCACCCAGTTGTTTATTAACCCTGAAATCGAAGAAACAACACAACTATAGGCTTGGTTTGTGCAAGATGGGAATGGTCTTCTCACATTCACAACAAACCTTCTAGATGTGCCCCCACTTCTTGAATGGAAGACCATTTCCAATGTCCTAGAAGAGTCTTTGGATACAACAAGATGCCTCTAGTGCATTGTAAAAGCAACAATAGTATTTATCAAATCGAATTCATTCTGTTATCTAGCTTGACCCATTAAGATTGAAGGGAAACAATGTAAGAAAAGAGCTCTACAAAGTGATGACAGAAAATGGTATTGTTCAAAGTGTGAAGTTACCTTTGAAGATTGTGATTATCAATATGTTCTTCAAATTAAACTTCAAGATCACACAAGCACTCTATGGGAAATTGCTTTTGAAGAAGAAGCAACTAAACTCATTGGCATGCCTACAAAGGAACTATGCATGATGCAATTCAGGCAAGATGCTATAGAAAATAGTGAAGAGGTCATTCACAATTTACTATGCAAACAATTTCTCTTCACCCTGACAAGTAGATATGAAACCTACAATAATGAATCACGAGTGAAATCAACAGTCGTAGAAGTCGGCACACTTGATTTTGCAAATGAAAACAATCTTTTGTTAAATCAAATTGCTGACATGTGCAATGTTTATGAAAAGTAGACTACATAAGGTTGTAATTATCCACTCTTGTCTGTTTTCCCCTGCCTACTTGTGTTCTTTTTTGTCCTAATCGCTATACGATTGAGAATTTTCCTTGTACAGGGTTTCAGGATCCCTTCAAAACTTGTTTTATAAGTTTATTGTAAATACAAAGTAGAGTGCACATGTACATTTCAACATATTTATTTTATATGTACACATGTTTTCATTTTTTATCATATTCATCTAACATATAAGTCAAGCAAAATGGATTTTGTAATTTTCACATTTTAGTGGTGTTGCAATATACACATTTGCTTTGTTTATATTTATTCTATCTCTCATTTATATTCTAGATAATGGAGTCCACTATGGAAGAATTAGAAAGCCAAACATCCAATACTAAAACCAAAGCCCTAGAATCTCGTAAGAGAAGTCGCTTGTATTATGCTTGTCATTGAGAAGAAATAAGTGTTCGTCGTAGCATGTAGCAAACCCACCGCTTGCTAGAAACCCCAGATCAACCAATACCTGACCACACACAAGATTCTACAAATACATGTATTCCCACTGGATCAATTAGTTCAAATCTAGAACATCGAAACAAAAAAAAAAATGAAACACAAATCCCAACACAAATGCCTCAAAACATGAGTTCAAATAACAAGGGAATGAGGTGGTCTGCTAACTTTATGGAGGCATCTAAAAAATTCTGCCAAAGAATAGATGCATTGTCAAACCTACACACATGTTCTATATGTAGGGAATTGTATCCTGGTATGCATCTTTGTTCATCAAACAACAATCATACATGTAGAAGATGTGGCTCAGAGAAAGGCATACATCGATTCTCTTTGAGTAATAATATGGACCCGGGTGAACAACCACATGTTTTGCGCATTCTCACTTAGGTTGAAGAGATGTTAATTGCATGTGTCAATCCAATATTGCAAGTTACTCATGCTCATGGTGGAAAATACAAATATAGTGTCCACACAATTAGCTTCCCTCAAGATATCACAACAATAACAAAGTCTTTGCCACATAAAATCAAAGACTTGGACTTATTAATTGTTTAAAGAACTCATACGCATGGGAGGCATTACAATTTCTATGTTAGTAGAAGTCATGTTCACAATGCATTGGCTTGCAAAATACACTATGACCCATACTACCAAGATGTTGAGATCAATGATGATGCATTGTCCCTACTCCCTGATTGTACTATAGACATTTCAGAAATGCTTCATACAATTCAAAGTGACAATGAAGAACCCATAACAAAAGACAATGAAACTGCTAATAGTGAAGATGATGTAGAAAGTGGAATAGAATATTCAACATCATTTATGGTAAGCCTACCAAATAAACGTCGTGAGTTACAAATCATTAAGGAATCTTTACAGATAGAAAATGAGAATGATACCATCGTTAATTGGCCTGAGATAAGCTCAAATCCCATAAATGAGTACACTACCGAGGGGCTTTTTGACATGGCATTTCCCACACTTTTTCCAAATGGAAATGCACTACCTATGCAACCTTGAGCTAGGGAAGTGCAACTGCATGAGTATGCCTTGCATCTTTTGCGATATCATGATAATAGATTTGGGCAACATCCACGCTTTAGATACTTCCTACTAAATCTTATGATGAGGCATTTTATCCAAGCAACTGCTTCAATATTCATCAAAAGAAAAGTTGAAGACAATATTCCTACAACTATTGAACATCTTCGTGCCCACCTACAGAACCTCCCAAATAAACAATTGGCTGAAGAATTGATGCATTTTGGCTCGACATTGCATGGGACACGGGCTTATTGGAACAAGTGTCATGCAGACATAACAAACATGATCAACCAAATAGGTTCCCCGACTTTGTTCTTCACACTAAGTGCAGTAGACACTAAGTGGCCTACATTGCATAAGCTTTTCCCAACTGACAATACTTCCACTATTTCCTCCAACAAGCATCGTATAGACAATGTGATTAGAAACCCCCACACCACATCCCTTTATCTACATCACCACTTCACAATCTTTCATGAAGAGGTCATTAAGAAACTCTTGCATGCAACAAATTATTGGTATAGGTATGAATGGTAGCATCGAGGCTCTGCACACATGCATGGGTTCCTTTGGCTAGAAAATGCACCAAACATGGATAACCTCAACTGGGGAGATAGTTCACAAGTGGGTAAAGCAAAAGAATTCTTTGATAACTATGTCACTGCTTGGAACCCCCGCTCTAATTTTGAACTGAGTAATATCATACATAGAACCCTAATGGATGATCCATGCTTGTTAAACACATCTGAGATATTCTCTATCGATCCATCCATTGATTATGAAGAGTTAGTTAATTGTGCGCAAAGGCACACTAAATGCATAGAGTGCACATGCCTGCGCAAAAAAGGGCATCATGTAGAATGCAAATACAAAGCTCCATGGAAAGAATGTAAGGAATCCACTTTATCATATGATGGATCTGGAAACAAATCTTATGAACCATCAAGAAATGATGACAGGCTAAACATTCATAATGCAGAGATGCTCTCTATATGGAGAGCTAATATAGATTGCCAGCCCATCATCTCACACCTTTTTGCACTCAAATATATTGCCAAGTATGCATCTAAAGTTGAAAGAAAATCATAAAGTTGTGTTGCTATGTTGGAAAGAATATCTTCAAATGAAAGATTGGAAGATCAAGCATTGAAAGCATATCAAAAGTTCATGGCCGAGATTGTTGTTGAATGAGATATTGGAGCCCAAGAAATGTGCCATATGCTACAAAAATTACCCCTTGTTGTTTGCAATCGCAATTTTGTGTCATTGAATGTAGGCCAGAAAGTATTCCACCACCTAAAAAAAACAAGTGATGGTGGCCAGATATTGTCTAACTATATACAATCCTACATGAGCCGGCCATGTCACATAGAAAATGTATCACTAATTGAATCAGCCAGATCCTTCACATTTTCTGCTTCTCGAAAAGGATGCAAATGGCTAAATAGAAAAGAACAAGCAATTGTGCAGGTGTTTCCACGTTTCCATACCATTCCAAAAGAAGACTCTAAAAACTTTGAAACCTTCTATTGGAGTGAATTGCTTTTGTATAAACCTTTTCAAAAAATAAATGAAGATATAGGCCTTACCAAAGAAGAAATCATCAACAATTGGAAGCAAATGAATACACAAAAATACAATCCATGGCATGTTAATCGCACTGAACATACTGAAAATGTTCTTGAAGATGAAAATTATTCTGATGATGATATGGATCAACAAGAAAATGTAGAAATGAACAAATGAACAAATGGGATTTATTATCTCAATTGGGCCTCACTAATAATCTAAACTTGAATGAACTTGATATGCTAGGTCGACATGATTTTGATAACAATCACAATTGGGAAAATCATAATGTCCCTACAAATCTACATGATGTTGTTGTTCAATTTCTTCACACAAACAAGATGTCTCAACAAGATTTGCATTCCCCTTCAAATATGAACCACCACAACTATACATTATCACCCCAACAACAACTAGCACTGACTATAATAACAAACCACTCAATGGAGAAATGCTCTAACCAACCATTACATATGGTCATACAAGGAACTATCGGCACTGGCAAATCCTATCTAATTCATTGCATAAGAAATGCACTGCAAACTTCCATACCAACAAGAGTAAACCCCCTCCTTGTTCTTGCTCCAATAGGAATTACATCATTTAATATACATGCCTCAACTATACATGCAGCCCTCAAGATTCCAATTAGAGAAATGAAACCATTACAAGGACAAGCATTGACAACATTCCAGGAAGACCTAAAGAATATACAATACATTCTCATTGATGAGATGAGCTTCATTGGGCCAAAAATTCTATTGAAAATTGATAGTAGGTTACGTGAAGCATTCCCCCATCAACAAAAAACTTGCTTTGGTGGCATGTCTATAATTCTTGTAGGAGACCTTGCACAACTCCCCCCTATTATGGATAAACCTATCCATGCATCACACACAACTACAAGAAACCTATGGCAAAAATTTAATAAAGTTGTTACATTACAAACAATGTTTAGACAAGAAGGTGATGATCCAATTCAAATAAAATTTCGTCAAACATTACAAAACATTCGCAATGCATAACCGACAAAACAAGATTGGGACTTGTTGATGGTGTTTTCTACACAGCAACAACTCAGACAGAATGCAATATTCTATCTCTCTTGAAAGGTAATTTTCAACGACAAGTTACTAAAAATCACCCCAAGGTCTCTCGGGTGTCAGGTCATGACAATGCATAAACAACTCAGATAATATGTGAAATGCTGGTAATCACAATCGGACCTTACTACAAGCAAATTGCATCTTTCAATTTATCAAATTGTGCAATATAATGATCTCAAATCCTAAATCTAATCGGATGATAAAGAAATAGCAAAAGATAAGGGTGCGAAGATATCATAAGATCTAAACTATTTCGAGAATGAACAATGCAAATGACAAATATCTGGAATGGACCAATCTCAAATAACCAATTCCTAATTAACCCACAATGCAATATCACAAGAACGGTGCAATCTTCTAAGGTATATAGATTTTCAAACCATAGATATTCATCCACAATCAAACTAAGCACAAAATAGATATGTGGTCCAGGTTGAATTCACCAGCCTATTACAATCAGATAGTTACTAGGAGTATAGACCAGAGATTGCTACAGACATTCCAAATATTAAATCATGAACATCATTCACCAACTAATCTAATTCCAAGACACTAAATTCTAAATCTTTAAGCAATTTGAAAAATGAAACAACAGGAACCATGCAAGATAAACTAACACAAGAGATTTCACCAGGAAAACCACAATGTCTTCATTTGTATTAGATCACCAAAACGTTGCAACAATTCCACTGTTCTGTTACAATATTTGCTTCAAGAAACTGACTACTACTTCTACTACAAAATACTCTGGCTCTTTTCTGCTCTTACTTGTTTCTATTACTTTCTAGCTAACCCTTTACAATGAGGCAAGAATGCCCTTTATAGCAAATTCAAGACATGTCGGCCCAGCCAAACATTTACAAAATAAAACAGCCCAAAACAAGTCAGCCTCAGGAATTCCAAAATAAGGCACATATTAAATGTCGATACATCATCAAGGTCGGCCTAGACACATTCCCCAATGTAATCCGGATCAACACATGCCCCATGATAATAGAGAAGCACAAATCTCAAAATTTGCATTAATCACCACCTCCCTTATCCTTGTTCTGATCCTGAACTTTCAAAAATAATTTGTCAATCTCGGTGACAAGTGGCAAAGGAAAAACCCTAACCCGGCATTCAATGGCACCAATCTCCTCATTTGATTGTTTAACAATTTTATTCCAATCATCCTTGTGGGCTTGATATTTATCCATCACTGCCAGATAGGTTGCTGCATCATCTAACTGATGTCCTGTTATGACATTCTCAGAATTTGGGGCATAAACATCATGCCACCATTCCCTTAGTTGTTCTAGGCTCAGATACTTAGAAGCAATTTTCCTCCTACCTATCATAATCTCAAAAAATGCAATGCATCCCTCATAGACTCCAGTTAAGTCACCATCAATTAACTTCCTTCATTTCTGAATCTTCCTCTTGGCCTTTTGCCGAATCTGCAAAGCCTCAAACCATTCCAAAGGTTCACTTAGTCTAGAGGAAGGAAGAATCTCGTCTGCAACCAACTGATCTTTACCATATTCCATAATGACTTTGGATTTCTGCAGCAGAAGATCGATGTCCTCCTTATCCTGGGATAGCACATATTCCATCAATTCCTTGGCTCTAACCACATCTTTCCCAACTGAAAGGATCTCCTTAATTGCATTGTCTCCTTTCGCTTGTACATCCTTTAACCAATCTGTTGTAGTCTGAGCAGAGGTTTTTATCCTTTCAATTTTAGAAATGGTTTCCTTGGGCAAAAAACTAGGAGTGGAAGAAGAAGATGGATGAAGAGATTGTAGAGGCTTCATTACATCCTCCAAGCATTTCCTTAGTCTCTCATTTTCCTTTCTCAGCTCATGCTTAGTTTGAGTCTCCTTCCTTAACCTGCCAATTATCACTGCACTGGACCCTTCATACTCCTCAATATCCTATTCCATAGATGCTAGTCCTAGGTTAAAATTCTACACATTATAATCCTTACCAGTGACATCTTCTTTAGTCTTATCAGCAGCAGGAGTGGCAATATGGATTACCTTGTTATTCACTTCATCCCTCTCTATCTTTGAAACTACTTTAGCTGCCTTCTTCTTCTTACCTTTACCAATCTTAGATAACATCTCATCCCAATCCAAAGGAGTGTCTTCAACGTTGACCTATTTCTTTCTTGTGATCTCCTTTTCAAGCCAATCTGGGACAACAGGTTCCACCCGGATTCCCTCTGTTTTTGCCTCTTCATGCTGTTCTATTGTTTTATCCTCTTCCTTTTCGGGGAACTGCTCAGCTTCATCTCCTACTTCAATCTCCACCTCTTGCACCAGCGATGGGGTTCTAACAAGACTGCTTTCCTTTTCAGGTGATCCATTACCTTTGTTACTTGCCGAAGAATCTTCATATTGCACTAGCAAAGAAGGGTGTTTTTCTATCTCTTCAACTTCAAACTCGTCTGCCGCACCAAAGAGTTCTCCTTCCTTGAAAGGTTCTGCCTCTCCACTAGTCTCATGTTCTTCAAGAGTCTCCTGCTCAAGCACACATGGTGAAGGGGAAGCAGCCCTAGGTTGCTCCACAACTGGTGACTTTGGAGGAGGATCCATCTTTTGCACAGTTTCCTTAGGGGATGGAGTCCTTGATTTCCTCGAATAAACCTTTTTCTTTTCCCCAAAACTCTCCACATCAACAATCGGAGGCTCATCCTTAGATGTATCTTGACCCTTCTTCTTTGAAACCCTAGTTGTCCTTGTCTTCTTTGGTGGTGGAGGAGCATCCTCCTCTTCTGGCCTTTCAAATCCTTCCTCATTAGAGGACCTGCCTATTTTCAAAGCTCTACTTCTTTTCTTCCCTTTTGGCTTTCTTTTTGGTTTTGGCTCACCTTCTTTAGGGCCTCTGATTTTTATTTTGAAGGGTGAGCTCCTTTTAGTTTTCCCTTTGGGGTCATCTTCCCCGGATTCCTCTGAAGTAGACATTGGATTAAGGCTACCCATCAAATTGAAGGTACAGGGTACCTTCTCACTCTCCAACTCCCAAACCTTATGTTTTAGCCATGAAGTAGTAAATCTCATAACAGGAGCCATTAGGTCCTCCAACTTAGTCACCTCATCATCGTTCCAGTTTATCTCTCCAATTGATCTGTCCTTGACAGACTCATAGGCATGATCTTGCACCAGGTTTCCATCATCCTCTAGCTGGTCAGGGATTAACTTAACATTGTATCGCCTAATGACATCGACAGGAAGCCTAGAGTACCTTTTCTTCCTTGCCTCAAAATCATCTTTGATATTGGCCCAATAGTCTTCTAGGTCATCCTTATGACGATACTCTTTGGTAGCCTTCTTCTGTGCTTCCCTGGTGATATCAAAATTGGTCCTTTTGGAGTGGAAGGAGAGACCATGAGCTGCCAATTCATCGCCTACTACGTGTGCTGACTAAATGGAAGGGCACACCTCTGCTACGCCAATCCCAAGAGGGAAATCCCCACCAAAACCTATTTTATGCTTCTCTTTTTTGACAATTGCATCAAATTCACATATCTGTCTAACAATTTCCAATAACACAATATGATCAGTAGGGTACCTAGGTAACATGTATGGAGCAGCCGGGCATCCATCAATTCTGATGTAAGAGAAGGTGGGAAACTAAATGAACCAGGCTCCATATCTCCTTATCAATTCCTTCACTCCATCTGATAGTCTCACATGCTCCGCATTTTGAAGCATCTTGGTGATATGCATCATGAATGCATCATTGGCTCTTCAGTAATCCCGGTGTCCTAGGTGTAATTTTGGATATATCTCATAGACTATATCCTAACCAAATGTCCCCTGTGGATTCAAACCCCTATATGGGTAGAATCTAGCCAACACATACACCACATAGGAAGACATAGTGAACTTCTTTGTTTCTAGGACATCCCTTAATTGCTTATCAATCACAGCACTAATAAGTCCTGCCCAATGGTAATTGGTTCCTTGTTCAATCTTATTGATCACATGGACCATCCAACTTTCTAGTATTCCAGCACTCTTCAATCCTGCCACTCTGCTCAAAAATGTGATAGCATCATAGATATTTGTCCTAAACTTAACCCTATGCAACTACTTGGACAGTTTAGAATAGTGTGACTTTGGCTTTTCCAACCAAGAATTAATCATCTATTGGTCTTTGGTTGGCTCATTCTCATAATATGTTTTGGCCAAGTTCATGTTTAGAGCACACACAGAAGGCAAATTTGGCATGTCAAAGGCTTGAGCAATGGAAATAGGATTGAAATTTTCCAAGACCCTTCCCTCGGTACTCACAACCCTTTGTGTGTCAAAATCATATTGTCGGGCACACTCTAGGATTAATTTATAGCATTGGATTGTAGGAGGGAACCCTGCCACATGCACCAGTCCAGACTTCATCATTCCCTGCCTCAAAATTGATAGATCCTTATGAGCTGTTCTCTCTTTAAACTCCTTATATCTCCATGCTCCAACATTGGTGTCAGACACTTCAGACCACATAGAAGATATCTTGCTGTCAGGGAGCTGGCTCTTGGTGTCTAATCTTAACCTCTCTGCCTCTGAAATGGAAGATCCTTCCGTGTCACCTTTAGATTTTCCAGCTACAAGCTTGCTTGATTTGGCCTGCATCCACAAAATATCACCATAAGTATCCAATTATCATGCATATACTGATCAAAGGATTAGCATAAAATCATATAAGGCAATTAAGAACTATCACAAATCACCAATCTTTGGAAATTCGGAAAAACAAAGCAATCCGGGAAAACAAGGTAAGCCGAGAACAATCTAGTCGGGGCGGAATTTCAGAGAAATCCGACCCAAATGGATTCCTATTGCCAGGACACCATTTTCCAAATAAATCATTAGTACAGACAGAATATTATAAGATTAGCATGAAATTCATCCATTAGCAACAAGAAATCATCATTTAGCACTTTACCCTATTAGTCCTAGCCTCAAAAATTGAAAGAAATGAAACTAGGCAGGAAAACCGAAAAATTCCAGACATGACGGATTTTTGCGGATAGTTCAAATATTCTGGAATTCGCTATACCCCACGGAATTGGCTGAAACCGGGAAAATCTAGGTGTGCAGAAATTCCGCGGACACCGCGGGAACCCGACAAAGAACAACACGCGAGCCAGCGACTGAATGAACATGTAAAACCTTGCTCACTTGGATTCTAATGACTTCAAAATTGACGCCAACCAACAAGATTCAGATTGTAAATGAATTTAAGTTTCCAAGGCTTTCAAATGAGGAATCCTCATGGCAAAACAATGATGCCCTAATTTCGATGAATAGATCTCCTGCCATGAAAACTAGGGTTATTTCGGGGTTTGGAATACTACCAAATACTACCCGTAAGGATGAATCTAAAGCATTCGAATCTTCACAAGGCAAGGGACTAGTTTAACCTTGGCGCAAGATATAAAAATCATGACGGTTTAACCATTCTTAATAGTTTCGAGCAAAACCCTAATCTTGCCAAATATAATGAATTACGCATCTAGAACAAAACCCTACCCCGAATACCCATCAACACTGACCCATCCGACATTTATTGGGAAAACAAAGTAATGCATAGTGCGAGTGATGAAAATTCACGAAAATGGGTCAAACCTTAATTCAATAAAAACAAAATCGTGACCAAGCATAGGCCAACCCAAAATGACCATCAATCAACTCAGGAAAACTCAATCATCGTGCAAGCAAATGAAAGGGCCAATGACAACTTACCATGGAACGTTCTGAATGAAATTAAGACCCGAAGAGGTGATTGCGATTTGAATATGCCCTAGCAACAAAACTCTGACACCAGTGCCCAAACAATCCACATGCAAGTGGTTCAAGATCAATCCTCAAAGCTCGAACGAAGAATGCACTCAAATGCCAAAGCAAAAAACAAGTGAATAATGAAATCAAAGTGATGCCAAAGGACTTTAAATCTCTCCAAATTCACGTAAGAGCAAAGGTACTTCGAGCATTAATGAATGAAAAGACATGTTAGAAAATCTAGAAACCCGAGCCTATGACGAAATTTCAAAAAATTCCAAGATACGCAGAAAACCCAGATGGACACGAATTCTGCGGATTCATTAGAAACTGGGACTTTAATGAAGTTCGGGATTTTAGCACAGTCCGAGAAAATCCGCCAGAACCAGAAAATCCCGAAGTCAAGCAGAAACCCGGATTCGAAAAATTCCGCAGTGAACAAACAATGAACCAGAGCCTGAAAAAATCCGCTGGAGTTGGAAAATCCCGGGTTCAGGTCAAAACCCAGATTTTCACCAAAACCAAACTTTAACCAATTCAAGCCTCAAGTCAAGACCAAAACCAGTAAGACCAATACCCCAAGACCTTAAAAAGACAACTCTCATAAAACCAAAGGTCAAAAGACATCACAAAAAGAGGGTCCCCACTCCAAGTGGGGCGTGTGTACAAAACTGCACAACAAATGGCGACTCTGCTGGGAAAATGCTCTCGAGCATCTCGATGAAAAACTGGAATCAAGAACCCAGAACTCATGGTTTCAACTCACCTACCCTGCCACCATCCATGTTAAAACAAAGAAGCCCCTAGTCATCCAAACATTCCTACACCAAAGTCAAAGTGTGTGCATATGCATTCATTATCCTCCTTCAGTTACAACAGGAACCAAACTTGGTATGAACAAGCTACATAAAGATTCATACTCTAAAAGTAACCTGAATAGAGTCTCGCTGCCAGTCAAACGTCCATAGCCCCAATGAGGTTATCGCTATGATTCTCTTAAACATAGCTCTACTGCCAGACATGCATCTATAGCCCCGGTAGAGATATCCAAATCCCCCTCATAAGTTGAATTCAAACCTTTTTAATTTTCAATATGTATTTCCCTCTTCTTTTTTTTGTATACTGCTTATCTTTTCACTACTTTCACTTCAACCTGTGAACAATGAAGTTCACACTCAGGGATGAGAACCACAGTGGCACTAGAGTAGAACAAATGATTTTTCACTTGTTCAAACTTCATAAGGACCTTATGCAACTTCAGGTATCTTTAATTTAAAATATGAAACCCTAATGTATTCCTGTTCAAACTGACTAGAAAACCCTTTGCCTCAGCACAAGGATAAGTGACATTAGGTAGGGAATTTATACCATAATGCCCTGGAAGGATGATTAGAATTTGTAAGAGAAATACCAAGAACATCAAACCTACTTTGTCACCACTATTATACAAATGCACCCAGGAATCCCAAAAAGAGAAAGAACCAAGAGCAAGAGCGATGCAAACCAAAACAAACAAACCAAAGCAAACCTATTCTAACCAAAGCAGAACAAGTAGAGCAAAAGGAAACCTACTCTAACCGAACAAAACAACAGAAAGCAACCTAAACTAACTATATACAAAGCAAGGACCTAAACACAACTCAGGACTGGAAATAATGTTTCAAATACTGCCCATTGACAGGTAGTGGAATATCTTCTCCCGTGAGAGTCTTCAGAAGGAAGGCAATATCTCCAAGTATTTCAGCAATCTGATATGGGCCAAGCTACAGTTTGTCAAATTTCTCATGGTCCCCTTTTCGATCATGAGGTTTATCCCAGTATAGGACAAGATCAGAAATCCTAAAGGCTTTGACTTTAGCCCTCTTGTCAAACCACCTCTTAACTACCCCCTGATGTTTAGCAAAATTCTCAAGGGCATTATCTCATTTCTCTTCAAGGTGCAATAGTTCTGTTAGCCTAGCCTCCCTTATGTCCCCCTCATCATAAAACTCATTTATGAACTGTAAAGTTGGGATTTTGAGTTGAATAGGGAATACTGGCTCCAGACCGTATACTAGGTGATAAGGAGATGTTCCAATGGATGACTTAAGTCTTGTACGATCTGCCTAGAGGGAAAACTGAAGCTGGGTATGCCAGTCTTTTGGGTTCCTCTCTAATAGCTTACGGATGACAGTCAATAAGTTCTTATTAGAGGACTCTGCTAAGCCATTACCCTGAGGATAATAATTAGATGCAAATTTCACAATAATACCATGATCAAAAGCCCAATTTGAAAATTTCAAAGATGCGAAAGTAGGACCATTATCATAGACAACAGCAATAGGGCATCTAAATTGATTAAGAATAGCAGATTCTAAGAAATCAATCACTACCTCAGATGTACATTGCCTACAAGCAAAAGTCTTAGTCCATCTTGTGAAATAATCAGTAATAGTGAGAATGTACCTATGTCTTACAGAAGATGGTGGGTTGATGGGGCCTATGAAATCCATACCCCACTGAGCAAAAGGCCTTACCTCAGTGACTGGTTGGAGCGGAAGCGCTGCATACCTTTCCCTTGTTGTTGTGGTCTGGCACATGTGACAAGTCCTGACATGATGGTGGACGTCTTTGAATAGCATGGGCCAGTAATATCCTACCCTTAAAATCTGATTCACTGTAGCAATTGCAGAACCATGGCCAGTGCCATACTTTTTGTAAAATTCATTTATCACCCTCTCAGCAGCCTATTTTCTGAGGCATCTCAAATAAATTCCCTCATGATTTTTCTTGTACAGAACAACTCCCTTTAGCATGAAACTGTCACTCTTTAGTCGTAGGGCTCTCTTCTGAACAACATTAAGATGACCTAGAGATCGTTGGTTTAGCAAATAATAAACTATGTCATCATACTAGCCATCTAGGGAAACCTCCCCAATGTTATAATTCTGGACTGTCAGTTTAGGACCTATTTCTGCCATAGTCTGAGTAAGTCCCTGTCCTCTTACCAACTTCATGGGCTGGATCTCAATATCATACTCTTGTAGCATTGTCACCCACTTAGCTCTACGCTCTCCTAGCTCATTTTGCATCAGAAGTAACTTGACTGCGAGGTCTAGGACAACTGCATAAACCTTATTCCTGAGGATATAATGTCTGAATTTCTTTACTGCTCTAACCAAAGCATATGCCTACTTTTCTACACTTGGGTATCTCAACTCAGCATCTTTTAATGGTGCGCTCATAAAGGCAATGGGATTCTCATTTCCCTCATCAAACTTTTGAGTTAACATTCCTGCGCATGAATGGTCTAAAGAAAATAAATAGATGTGAAAAGGCTTGCTGTAGTTAGGACTTACCAATACTAGGGCATCAACAATGGCTCTTTTTATTTCTGTGAATGATTCCTTTGCTTCCGTAGTCCATTTGATCTTAGCATCCTGCTTCAGCATTGCATTCAGTGGCTTAACAATTTCAGCAAATTCAGTAATGAATTTTTTGACAAAGTTGATCTTGCCAAAGAAAGATTTCATTTCCTTTTTACTAGCAGGTGACTAAATCTTCAGGATGGCCTCCACTCTTTCTGGATCAATAGAAATTCCCTTCTCTGATATCACATTTCCTAGCAGCTTTCCCTCTGTCACTCTGAAAATACACTTTTTAGGATTCAAGGATATGCCAAATTCCCTACACCTTTGAAACACTTTATGCAAATCTGAAATGTGATCCCCTCTATTTTTTGAAAACATAGTCAGGTCGTCCATATAAATAATGATGCATTTTCCTATGATGTCTTTGAAGGCAATATCCATAGCCCTTTGGAATGTAGCTCCTGCATTAATAAGTCCAAAAGGCATCCTCCTGTAGGCGAAAGTACCCCATTTAGTTGTAAAAGTAGTCTTATGCCTGTCCTCATATTGAACCATTACTTGGTTGTACCCTGAATAACCATCTAAAAAGGACATCATCTGAGATCCATTAACTACTTGAAGTATTTCATCCAATGAAGGGACTTGATAGTTGTCTTTTTCTGAAGATTTGTTCAAATTCCTGAAATCAACACAGAGTCTAATTTCACTATTATTTTTCCTTACTGGGACCAAGTTTGCCACCCATGGTGAATGCCTAACGGGAAATATGATTCTGGCAGATAGTAATTTATGAACTTCTTTCTGTATGACTGGTTCCAATAATGCATTAATTGGTCTCTGCCTTTGCCTAAAAGGTTTAGCACCTGGCTTCAAAGGGATAGTATGAGTTATGATTGATGTATCATAAGTTTTCAAGTCCTCATAACTCCAGGCTACTATATCGGGAAAGCTACACAATGCTGCAATTATTCCTTGTATTTCTTCTGGAGTGCATACTTTGCCAATAAATATGTTCTTGGCATTATCTTCAGTTCCCATATTGTAAGTGTCACACTGTCCATTGATAGACTCCTTTGATTCTTGTTCCTTATCCTTGATCTTATCCATATCAAAAATTCTTTCCAACTGTACCATTCCCCTTGGAATAGTATTAGACTTCAGATTCATCACTCCTTCCAAATCTAGTTCTGCTTCCTGGAGCTTTGTTTCATCAATGATCTGAGAGGCAAAAACGTCTGTATTTGTGATAAAATCTAGAATATGCTTGTCATCTTCAAACACCTAGAAGTTAGTAACATTATCTAGGACCGATGGCATAGGAGTCAATTCGACAGTGAACTTCTTCAATCCTGACAAAGATAACGGCTGAAGGGTGCTTGCCGCCTGAGCCAGAGAATCCATAGTTTGATTCTTTCGTCTTGGTATCAATTGAATATTGAAGGCATCAAATCCCTCAATGAGGTCCCACACTCTATGCCTATAATTATTCATTCTTCTATCGTGGCACGAATATTGTCTCCTTACTTGCTTAATTACTAACTAAGAATCCCCAAAAACTTGTAGAATCTTAACCTTTTTCTTAAGTGCCATAAGAAGTCCATGAATTAATGCCTCATATTCCACCACATTGTTTGTGCAATGAAATTGAAGCCTATGGGCTACAAAGAAATTCTTACCTTTTGGATTGATCAGTTCAAACCCTGCCCCAGCTCCATGCTTGGATTTGGATCCATCAAATCTAAGTGTCCAACACTCAGCAGTTGTAATCTTCTTCATCACATCCTTTGGCTTAATATTGCTGGATGGTTTTTCAGATGACACAAACTTCTTTTCTTGATAGTCTTCCTGGGGGTTTTGTATATCTGTTTTAACTACCAGGGTTGGATTCATGCATTTCTACACTTGTTCTACTATTGTTTGGCATAAACAACACTCCAACTCCGAATGGGAAGCATTATGAACTCTACACCAATTAGGTAAGAGTACTTCTTTAAAGCTTGTCCTTCTACTTAGGTGAATTTGATTTTCAACACACTGCTTGATGAATTCCTGAAAACTGTCTAATAGGTTGATCTGATTATCTTCAGTTTCCTCTTCTTCCTCCATTGATTTTGTCAAAACAGTAACATGGCTAGATCCTGTTTCTACATCAATAGGCATCGTGTGTAGCATCAATACCTCCTCTGAGTCTGACTCCTCATACTATGTCGACAACATATAATTTCTTATGTCAACTTATGATATTAGAACTTCTGTTGAAGTCTTTTGGTACTCTATAATCATGTATTTCATTCTTGGCTCTCTCTCAATTCTGATCTGATTGGGCACTCCTTTCTAGGGAAGCCACATGTGAGAATGATCAGTAGACACATAACCATTCAAAACCTTAGTAAAATCTCTTCCTAGAATCAAACCATACGCATCCGGGATATTAGCTACTTGAATATTGATAACCTGTTGAATCCTTGGGTCCGAAGCTATCTGCATGTAAATCATGTTTAATTCTCCCACCATGTTTACCTCAGTTCTATCCAACTGAGTCACCTTCTTCTAGGAATCAACAGGTGTAATCCCTAAAACTCTACAAACTCCAAATGGCATAACATTGGTGGAAGCACCAGAATCTAGTAAACAATTATGTAGATTCTTACCGAATATGCGCACAGAGATCAGAAATGGTGGGGTTTATGTCTTCCCTTGGAACAAAGTTGGTTGAGTATCTATTTGGGCCACTTGAGTCTTGTCCTTTTCTTTTCCTTTGTCCCTAAGGGGAGAGTCAGTCCGAATGTGTGTCTGATCTTGTATTTTCATAGGCTGAGAACTAGAAATATTGCTGTTATGCTCATTAGAAGGTTTATCCAAAGACACAGGATGTGCATCATAAGTACCTAAAATTGCCTTCCTAATGGGAGGGAACCTTAATAACTCAAATGCTGAGAGATTTAATTTTAACTTCTTGAACTCCTCAGCAACATACGAAGCCATCTGCTCCTCATTCATATCAATGGAAGCTTCCCTAGAAGGTTCCTCCACCTTGTCTCTACCTGCTTGAATAGCCCTTTCCTTCTGTGGGTCAGTTTGAGCGTGTTTTTCTTTTGAAAGGTATTATCTAGAGACATGTGGATAGGATGGATTATTGCTAGCATTAGGATCTAGGGGAGTAATGAAGTTGTTAGAAAGAATGGAAGTAGTGAAAGGTCCCCCAGCCTACGGGCGTCTATGAAGCATATCTCTCAAACCTTGCCTATGGAACATCTGTACCTCTTCAATATAAGCTTCTTCCTAATCGAGAGGACCATTATCATTCATCATTTCTTCATTGAATAACTGATTCACCTCGTCGCCATTGCATATTTGATTTGTTTTCTCCTCCTGAGAATTAGATTCTTCCTCTGGTACATTTTCCTTACTTGTCGGGAAGGGAGCGTGATTTAATACCACCACAGGATAATCATAAGGGCTGGAGGGAACAATCTCCTGCCCATTTGCATTATTCTCTACCTCATACTGAAAAATGGAGGCTATAGTTTGAAATTCTGGACATTCTAATTCTGAATGCTGACTCGTCTTATGAAGCCTACACCATCATGATAAGGCTGCTTCAGCCAGGTATACACCACTGGGAGGCTTTTCTTGACTAACTGGTTGATTTGTAGATTGGTTGACCACTTGATTAGCTGGTTGATCCAATGGGGTGGGGACTCCTCCATTATTGGGTCCCATATTCCATGTTTTGATCTGTCCCTGTGATTGCCTCTTATCAAATCTTGATCTACTACCTTGCCCTCTGTCAAAATTTTGTATCCTATCATTATTATAGCCTCTGTCATTGTTGTAACCCCTATCCTGATTATATCCCCTGTCATTATAGAATCCTCTTTCGTTATGCTGTCCTCTGTCAAAATTTTGCCCTTGTGGAAATTCCCTATTCTGATTGGATTGTATATTCTTCTGAGTAGCTTGTAATTGACTATTTTGATTCCTTAGATAGGTCACCTCTAGATTCAACTTCTTTATCTGCTCAGCCATTTCATCGATCCTTTCTTTATTTGGATCTCGATAAGGGGTCTGGTTTGGATTACTCTGAGGAGAGATAGGCATTGTAGTAGATCCCATAGATTGATGCAACACTTCAGAGTTCTGCAAATAAGCAGGGAAGCTATTCGGCTGTGGTTGATACATGGGCTGGTTAACCTGCTGTTGGGGAAAATTCATCATTGGAGAAACCTGGCTCATGGGGAGAACAGGATGTGGCACCAAAGTTAATTGAGGTACTAGATTCATGATTGGAGTATGATTGGTAAGTGCCTGATTTACTGCCTGAACCTGATTGGGATGTGCAACTGGTTCTAAAGAAGGCAACGGTCCAGTCACATGTTGTCTCAGTTCTGTGCTAAGCTTAACAGCTTCTGTATAGGCATCAGTTAGGTTAGCTGGAGGGTTGGGTCTCCACTTTAGAAAGGTTGTTGTAAGGCTATCCAATGCTTCGTAATAGACTCCCAGGGTTGTATTGTTATCCAAAACATAAGGATCTTGAAGTCTGGTGTACGCATGGTGAAATCTATTATTGAAACTAGATATTGGTTCATTAACCTCTCTCTTGACTCTAGTGAATCGCAAATACAATTCATTCACACTGATAGGTATTCTAAACTTCTGTAGAAAGGTAGTTTCAAGATCATTCCAATTAAGAATTGAGCCAGATGGGAGGTGATTGTACCAGTAAAAGGTCTCTTCTCCTAGTGAATAATGGAACAACCTACAGGCTACATCCTCATGAACAATCCCTCTATCCTTGAGACAGGTTTGGAAGATCCTTATGTGCTCTTCTGCAGTCCTATTTGGGTCATTGACATGGAACTTTGAACAAAAGTGTTCAGGGTTTTTTAGCATTACATTGTAAGCGTTGAAAAACAAAGGAGATGGATTATTAGCGAGGAAGGCCATTGGCAAAAGTGGGGGTGGTGGTTGTGGTTGGTTAACGATAGGCTGAGGTTGTTGAATGGGAACTATCTTAGGGATGGGTATGGCTTCAACTTTTGGATGCGAAGATGTGGATGATGCTGGTGAAGGAATGGGTGATCATGATTCTCCCCTTTCTCGACTCCTTCTTAACCTAGTGGGGGAGCTGTAATTCCTACAAATTTTCTTCTCCTGCAGTAGATCTGGTGTTTCTCTTATATCTCTTAGAAGAGATGGCATTCAAGAAATGATCCAGTGTGCTCATTCAGGCCCTCCTTCTAGCGCCAATCTATTGATGGTGTTTTCTGCACAACAACAACTCAGATAGAATGCAATATTCTATCTCTCTTGAAAGGTAATTTTCAACGACAAGTTACTAAAAATCACCCCAAGGTCTCTTGGGTGTCAGGTCATGACAATGCATAAACAACTCAGATAATATGTGAAATGCTGGTAATCACAATCGGACCTTACTACAAGCAAACTACGTCTTTCAATTTATCAGATTGTGCAATATAATGATCTCAAATCCTAAATCTAACTGGATGATAAAGAAATAGCAAAAGATAAGGGTGTGAAGATATGATAAGATCTAAACTATTTCTAGAATGAACAATGTAAATGACAGATATCTGGAATGGACCAATCTCAAATAAAAAATTCCTAATTAACCCACAATGCAATATCACAAGAATGGTGCAATCTTCTAAGTTATATAGATTTTCAAGCCATAGATATTCATCCACAATTGAACTAAGCACAAAATAGATATGTGGTCCAGGTTGACTTCACCAGCCTACTACAATCAGATAGTTACTAGGAGTATAGACCAGAGATTGCTACACACATTCCAAATATTAAATCATGAACATCATTCACCAACTAATCTAATTCCAAGACACTAAATTCTAAATCTTTAAGCAATTTGAAAAATGAAACAACAAGAACCATGCAAGATAAACTAACACAAGAGATTTCACCAGGAAAACCACAATGTCTTCAATTGTATTAGATCACCAAAACGTTGCAACAATTCCACTATTCTGTTACAATATTTCCTTCAAGAAACTGACTACTACTTCTACTACAAAATACTCTAGCTCTTTCTGCTCTTACTTGTCTCTATTACTTTCTAGCTAACCCTTTACAATGAGGCAAGAATACCCTTTATAGCAAATTCAAGACATGTCGGCCCAGCCAAACATTTACAAAATAAAACAACCCAAAACAAGTCAGCCTCAGGAATTCTGAAATAAGGCACACATTAAATGCCGATACATCATCAAGGTTGGCCTAGACACATTCCCCAATGTAATCTGGATCAACACATGCCCCATGATAATAGGGAAGCACAAATCTCAAAATTGGCATTAATCACCACCTCCCTTATCCTTGTTTTGATCTTGAACTTTCAAAAATAATTTGTCCAACTTGGTGATAGGTGGCAAAGGCAAAACCCTAAGCCAGCATTCAATGGCGCCAATCTCCTCATTTGATTGTTTAACAATTTTATTCCAATCATCCTTGTGGGCTTGATATTTATCCATCACTGCTAGATAGGTTGTTGCATCATCTAACTGATGTCCTGTTATGCCATTCTCAGAATCTGGGGCATAAACATCATGCCACCATTCCCTTAGTTGTTCTAGGCTCAGATACTTAGGAGAAATTTTCCTCCTACCTGTCATAATCTCAAAAAATGCAATGCATCCCTCATAGACTCCAGTTAAGTCACCATCAATTAACTTCCTTCATTTCTAAATCTTCCTCTTGGCCTTTTGCCGAATTTGCAAAGCCTCAAACCATTCCCAAGGTTCACTTATTCTGGAGGAAGCAAAAATCTCATCCGCAACCAACTGATCTTTACCATATTCCATAATGACTTTGGATTTCTGCAGCAGAAGATCGATGTCCTCCTTATCCTGGGATAGCACATATTCCATCAATTCCTTGGTTCTAACTGCATATTTCCCAACTGAAAGGATCTCCATAATTGCATTGTCTCCTTTCGCTTGTACATCCTTTAACCAATCCATTTTAGTCTAAGCAGAGGTTTTTATCCTTTCAATTTTAGAAATGGTTTCCTTGGGCAAAAAACTAGGAGTGGCAGAAGAAGATGGGTGAAGAGATTGCAGAGGCTTCATTAAATCCTCCAAGCAATTCCTAAGTCTCTCATTTTCCTTTCTCAGCTCATGCTTAGTATGAGTCTCCTTCCTTAACCTGCCAATTATCACAGCACTGGACCCTTCATACTCCTCAATATCCTGTTCCATAGATGCTAGTCCAAGGTTAAAAGTCTGCACATTATAATCCTTACCAGTGACATCTTCTTTAGTCTTATCAGCAGTAGGAGTGGCAATATGGATTACCCTATTATTCACTTCATCCCTCTCTATCTTTGAAACTACTTTAGTTGCCTTATTCTTCTTACCTTTACCAATCTTAGACAACATCTCATCCCAATCCAAAGGAGTGTCTTCAACGATGACCTGTTTCTTTCTTGTGATCTCCTTTTCAAGCCAATCTGGGACAATAGGTTCCACCCGGATGCCCTTTGTTTTTGCCTCTTCATGTTGTTCTATTGTTTTATCCTCTTCCTTTTTAGGGAACTGCTCAGCTTGATCTCCTACTTCAATCTCCACCTCTTGCACTGGCGATGGGGTTCTAACAGGACTGCTTTCCTTTTCAGGTGATCCATTACCTTTGTTACTTGCCAGAGAATCTTCATATTGCACTAGCAGAGAAGGGTGTTTTTCTATCTCTTCAACTTCAAACTCGTCTGCCGCACCAAAGAGTTCTCCTTCCTTGAAAGGTTCTGCCTCTCCACTAGTCTCATGTTCTTCAAGAGTCTCCTGCTCAAGCACACTTGGCGAAGGGGAAGCAGCCCTAGGTTGCTCCACAACTGGTGACTTTGGAGGAGGATCCATCTTTTGCACAGTTTCCTTAGGGGATGGAGTCCTTGATTTCCTCAAATAAACCTTTGTCTTTTCCCCTGAACTCTCCACATCAACAATCGGAGGCTCATCCTTAGAGGTATCCTAACCCTTCTTCTTTGAAACCCTAGTTGTCCTTGTCTTCTTTGGTGGTGGAGGAGCATCCTCCTCTTCTGGCCTTTCAAATCCTTCCTCGTCAGAGGACCTACCTATTTTCAAAGCTCTACTTCTTTTCTTCCCTTTTGGCTTTCTTTTTGGTTTTGGCTCACCTTCTTTAGGGCCTCTGATTTTTATTTTGAAGGGTGAGCTCCTTTTAGTTTTCCCTTTGGGGTCATCTTCCCCGGATTCCTCTGAAGTAGACATTGGATTAAGGCTACCCATCAAATTGAAGGTACAGGGTACGTTCTTACTCTCTAACTCCCAAACCTTATGTTTTAGCCATGAAGTAGTAAATCTCATAACAAGAGCCATTAGGTCCTCCAACTCAGTCACCTCATCATCGTTCCAGTTTATCTCTCCAATTGATCTGTCCTTGACAGACTCATACGCATGATCTTGCACCAGGTTTCCAACGTCCTCTAGCTGGTCAGGGATTAACTTAACATTGAATCGCCTAATGACATCGACAGGAAGCCTAGAGTACCTTTTCTTCCTTGCCTCAAAATCATCTTTGATATTGGCCCAATAGTCTTCTAGGTCATCCTTATGACAATACTCTTAGGTAGCCTTCTTCTGTGCTTCCCTGGTGATATCAAAATTGGTCCTTTTGGAGTGGAAGGAGAGACCATGAGCTGCCAATTCATTGCCTACTGCATGTGCTGATTGAATGGAAGGGCACACCTCTGCTACGCCAATCCCAAGAGGGAAATCCCCACCAAAACCTATTTTATGCTTCTCCTTTTTGACAATTGCATCAAATTCACATATCTGTCTAACAACTTCCAATAACACAATATGATCAGTAGGGTACCTAGGTAACATGTATGGAGCAGCCGGGCATCCGTCAATTCTGATGTAAGAGAAGGTGGGAAACTAAATGAACCAGGCTCCATATCTCCTTATCAATTCCTTCACTCCATCTAATAGTCTCACATGCTCCGCATTTTGAAGCATCCTGGTGATATGCATCGTGAATGCATCATTGGCTCTTTGGTAATCCCGGTGTCCTAGGTGTAATTTCGGATATATCTCATAGACTATATCCTAACCAAATGTCCCCTGTGGATTCAAACCCCTATATGGGTAGAATCTAGCCAACACATACACCACATAGGAAGACATAGTGAACTTCTTTGTTTCTAGGACATCCCTTAATTGCTTATCAATCACAGCACTAATAAGTCCTGCCCAATGGTAATTGGTTCCTTGTTCAATCTTATTGATCACATGGACCATCCAACTTTCTAGTATTCCAACACTCTTCAGTCCTGCCACTCTGCTCAAAAATGTGATAGCATCATAGATATTTGTCCTAAACTTAACCCTATGCAACTACTTGGATAGTTTAGAATAGTGTGACTTTGGCTTTTCCAACCAAGAATTAATCATCTGTTGGGCTTTGGTTGGCTCATTCTCATAATATGTTTTGGCCAAGTCCATGTTTAGAGCACACACAGAAGGAAAATCTGGCATGTCAAAGGCTTGAGCAATGGAAATAGGATTGAAATTTGCCAAGACCCTTCCCTCGGTACTCACAACCCTTTGTGTGTCAAAATCATATTGTCGGGCACACTCTAGGATTAATTTATAGCATTGGATTGCAGGAGGGAACCCTGCCACATGCACCAGTCTAGACTTCATCATTCCCTGCCTCAAAATTGACAGATCCTTCTGAGCTATTCTCTCTTTAAACTCCTTATATCGCCATGCTCCAACATTGGTGTCAGACACTTCAGACCACACAGAAGATATCTTGCTGTCAGGGAGCTGGCTCTTGGTGTCTAATCTTAACCTCTCTGCCTCTGAAATGGAAGATCCTTCTGTGTCACCTTTAGATTTTCCAGCTGCAGCCTTGCTTGATTCAGCCTGCATCCACAAAAGATCACCATAAGTATCCAATTATCATGCATAAGCCGAGAACAATCTAGTCGGGGCGGAATTTCAGAGAAATCTGACCCAAATGGATTCCTGTTGCCAGGACACCATTTGCCAAATAAATCATTAGTACGGATAGAATATTATAAGATTAGCATGAAATTCATCCATTAGCAACAAGAAATCATCATTTAGCACTTTACCCTATTAGTCCTAGCCTCGAAAATCGAAAGAAATGAAACCAAGCAGGAAAACTGGAAAAGTCCAGATAGGACGGATTTTTGCGGATAGTTCAAATATTCCAGAATTCGCTATACCCCACGGAATTGGCCGAAATCGGGAAAATCTGGGTGCGCAGATATTCTGCAGACACCACGGGAACCCGACGAAGAACAACACGTGAGCCAATGACTAAATGAACATGTAAAACCTTGCTCACTTGGATTCTAATTACTTCAAAATTGACGCCAACCAACAAGATTTGGACTGTAAATGAATTTAAGTTTCCAAGGCTTTCAAATGATGAATCCTCATGGCAAAACAATGATGCCCTAATTTCGATGAACAAACCTCCCGCCATGAAAACCAGGGTTATTTTGGGGTTTGGAATACTACCAAATACTACCCGTAAGGATGAATCTAAAGTATTCAAATCTTCACAAGGCAGGGGACTAGTTTAACCTTGGCGCAAGATATAAAAATCATGACGGTTTAACCATTCTTAACAGTTTCGAGCAAAACCCTAATCTTGCCAAATATAATGAATTGCACATCTAGAACAAAACCCTACCCTGAATTTCCATCAACACTAACCCATCTGGCATTTATTGGGCAAACAAAGTAGTGCATAGTGCGAGTGATGAAAATTCACTAAAATGGGTCAAACCTTAATTCAATAAAAACAAAATTGTGACCAAGCATAGGCCGACCCAAAATGACCATCAATCAACTCAGGAAAAACTCAGTCATCGCGCAAGCAAATGAAAGGGACAATGACAACTTACCATGGAACGTCCTGAATGAAATTAAGACCCGAAGAGGTGACTGCGATATGAATATGCCCCAGCAACAAAACTCTAACACCAGTGCCCAAACAATCCACATGCAAGTGGTTTAAGATCAATCCTCAAAGCTCGAATGAAGAATGCACTCAAACGCCAAAGCAGAAAACAAGTGAGTAATGAAATCAAAGTGATGCCAAAGGACTTTAAATCTCTCCAAATTCGCGTCCGAGCAAAGGTACTTCGAGCATTAATGAATGACAAGACATGTCAGCAAATTCGGAAACCTGAGCCCAAGACAGAATTTTAGAAAATCCCAAGATACGCGAAAAATCTGAATGGACACAAATTCCACAGATTCGGCAGAATCTGGGACTTTAATGAAGTCCGTGATTTTAGCGCAATTCGGGAAAATCCGCCAGAACTGAAAAATCCTGGAGTCAAGCAGAAACCCAGATTCAGAAAATTCTGCAGTGAACAGACAATGAACCAGAGCCCGAAAAAATCCGCCGGAGTTGGAAAATCCTGGGTTCAGGTCAAAACCTGGATTTTCACCAAAACCAAACTTTAACCAATTCAAGCCTCAAGTTAAGACCAAAACTAGTAAGACCAATATCCCAAGACCTTAAAAAGACAAATCTCATAAAACCAAAGGTCAAAAGACATCACGAAAAGAGGGTCCCCACTCCAAGTGGGGTGTGTGTGCAAAACTGCACGACAGGACTTATTGATGACTCGCACCAACAAGCAACTAACAAATACTAAACAAGAATATTTTGACCAATCAATACACTTATTTGCTACAAATGAGCTAGTAACATTGCACAACAAAAAATTTTGAAACTACTAAATGTGCCTATTGCACTAAGTCATGCAGAAAATACACAATCTAAACTAGGTGTCGATCATAGTGACGAGCAACTTCCCCAAGAGGTATTAGTAAGCAAGTGTCAATGTGTCATGCTGACAACAAACCTATGGATGCAAGTTGGACTAGTAAATGGATCGCTTGGTCAAGTCAAAGATATTGTATAACTTGCTGGATCAAAACCACCTGCATTGCCTGCATATGTTACGGTCACATTCGATAACTACACTAGTCCATCGTGGGATGAAATAGACCCAAAAACTATACCAATACATCTAGTAACACGTGGCAACCATAGACAAATACTGCTAACCATGGCATGGGCTATCACTATACACAAATCACAAGGCCTTACACTAAATAAAGCCACAATCAATATTGGTACAACTAAAAGACAAGGCCTTACGTTTACAACAATCTCCAGAGTCAAAGCCATAAGTGGCCTCCGCATAGAGCCTGCATTCTCTTTTGATCGCTGCTCCAAAATGAAAAAAACCCCATACAACATTATCAGGAAGAAAGAAGAAGCTCGCTTGCACTTGCTCTCACAACAACATTCTTAGGTATGTAGAATTAATTACACACTCTCTCAAAGTTATACATTTTTTATTATCCCCTCTTTGAATAGAGTATCAAAACTAAAACTAATCAACTACACAATTTTGGCTTTTGCAGGTGGTCAATCACTACTAGCAATCTTCTACGTCGGTGCTTGTTCAAGGAAATCTAATCAACATTGTCTTTTAGTTCTGAGACATTGCATGTCTTTAAAAAAGACGTACATAGATTCTCTTGTGTAAATTTGACTTGTGCAAACTTGCTATAAATTGTTCAAAGGGATTTTGTTGTTTATAAAGAACAAACCCAACAAAAAATTGTACCTGCTTGTACTGTACAGTGCATATCTCCATATATACATATTTTACTCCCACCACCTCTATATTAAAACAATTCATTCATGCTTCTTATTCATTTTCCTATCAGCGTCTCCCTTGAAACCCCATTGGGTGCAAGTGCTAGTGGTAAAATTTGCATATTTATGCAAAGTCCCATTTAATTTTGGGCTCATTTTGACTTAATGACTTAAAAAGCTTAGTTTAAAATAAGCGGTGGAATCTTGTGCTAAGTTTGGTTCTTTTATCAATCCTATTCATCCTCATTTATTCAAATCCTCATACACGTCCATACATTTTTATCTTATCATATTCCCGTTTGTAGCCATTTATGCATATTTTCCATAATTAGTAGCACATAGTTCCATGCATATGTTCCTTTCCTTGAGATCTTAATTTCCCTATTTTGGCTTAATCCTACAATTCTTAATATCATTATGACCTACTTAGGATTACCATAAATTAAAAAAAAAAATCAATTACCAACTCCAACCCTTTTCTACTAGTCATTGTGAGACAACATAGTACATGTGTGCAAGATTAATTTGTGTCTTGATATTTAATGGAATTCAAGGAAAATATAAGGAAAATTAATTTTAGGAATACTTATTTTAAAATAAACATGTCTACATCATAATCATAATCTACATATAGGACACTTGCATGCGTGTTTGTTATTTCCCAAACATTCCCAAGGAAATAAAGACAATCCAACAAGGGGGTCAATCGCTGAGAACTTGACTCTCACAATTCAATAGATTCCCCTAAGACATTTCAAAATATAACCTATCCTTATTCAAATATAGATATCAAAGATTGAGGTGAAGTTGATTTTAGAAGTCCATTGTCTACCAGATAAATCCTACAAGTTACATGACAATTTTATGCTCTAAATCAATTATGCACCACTTGGGATCAACCCCAGGCCACCTAGATTTGACCTACAAGAAAATCAAGTCTACAAAAATTCTTCAAGATAGTGATCACATCAAGTATATCAATATCAACCATTGACAAGTAGATTTTGAGCAACATTAGCATCATTCTTCATTGTAGTTCTCAAAGCTAGGTTCCCAATCCTTTTACACCTACTTTTTGAAAAAGAGAAAAAAAAAATCATTTCCTAGCTCTAATTAATTTAGATTGATTTTTAATTATTATATATTTTGTTTAATTAGCCTAGATTAACCATGTAACATGATTTAATTATTTACATTTTAGTGAACCCAAAATTTAATTACTTAACTTGGGGTTTCCTCATGGGGTTATTTCTTTTATTATATTTTGATATCTATCATTTTTTGATGTTATAACTCATTTCTAGATCTAAGTAGGGTTTGAATCTCATTTCACATTGGTGTTTCATCAATACATCCCTATTCTACAATATCTTACTTTTACCCACACTACCAACCCTTGTTGGGGCCTTTAGGGTTTTATTTCAAATCTTATTATTAACTAAGTTTTTTATTTACATCAAATATTATGTTATTTTTTATATCATTTACTTCCTTATATTAAGGTTTATGGATTTTATTGCACAATCTTATGAACCCTAAACATCCACCTTTGAAAAGATTTTTATTATTATATATTTACATGGATTCTCATGGTTCTCTATCCTTGGCCGCTATTCATTGTTATCTCACATATTTGGATGTGTTTATACACTTTGTGATAGGTGATCTCATCATCCTTGACTGATTCATGAATTTTTACAATAAGGATGGGATCACATTTACTATAGAGACCTTGTTTCATAATTTATTTACCTTTTCCTCCTTCATGGACTTATTCATGTAACATTACCTACTCTTTTGGATACTTTTATTTTGTTTATTTGTGATTCTTATACTATTCATATCATTCCAATTGGTAGTTCTAGTGGTGTGCTTGAATATAGTGATACTTTACTTTTGAGTGCATTTCCTTCACATGACTTGATTCATGATACATCTATTGTGATGGATATTCATGGTATACCTTTACCCTCTATTAGTATGCTTTTTGGTGAAAATTTATAATGTGATGAGGGTACAAATTTATTTACTTGCATATGTCATTATTATTATTGTTAGGGAAGTGTGTGCTCTTGTTGAGTTGATAAAATCACTCAGCCACCTCATGAAACATGGGATGATCTCCCTAAGTGTGGGCTCAGATGATGGAGATCAACCTCCAAAGAAGGTTGGTTCCCTTATTTCTTTCTCCTAATTTTGAGTTTCTTCTAATCTAATAAAACTATTTATACCATGGATAAGGGATAGAGGACTGAAAAAATTGAACATATAACTATGGATAGTGATGCATTATAAATATTGAAGACTAAATTTTTAGACACTTTTACATGCAATTCTTAATGAAAGGATGTTTTTTTGTCACACAACCTTGTTGTTCTACCATATGTTCTTAGCTATTTTGCTAAAATATGACCTATCTCTATTGTTTTGGAAGGAAAATGAGTTTTTGACAACTAAATCACCTAATTTAGGTATTTTATAACTAGCAACTAGTTGCATAAGGAAGAAAGTTTTAGGTTTTGTGAGTTTTTAATCATGCATCATTTAGATGTTTTAGTATATAAAAATAGGAAAATTGCATAGAATTCATCAAAACATAGAATGAACTAGTACAATGAAGGTGAAACTTACCTTTTCCATTGATAAAGATTCCATACAGTTTTACATAAAGTCTAAAAGATGATTTGATTTTATTGAAAATGCTTGAAATATGAAATTATATGTTATTTTAAATCTCAATCTAACTAAATGCTTATATTGGAAGAGCTTGCAAAAGCTACACACAACCAAAATTGTAAGAACCGACTTGAATGAGGGCTAGGCATGCCTTTAGCCTTCAAACTGCCTCTTCAAAAGCTAGAACATGCTTTGAATAATAAAGTGACAAGTGTATTCTGATTGTTGGGTCAAAGTCTCCTTGTCTTGGGCACCCAACTGCTGCTCCTAGAAACTTGTTGGTGTTTTTTTTTTACAGAATTCCTTGATTACCTTTGACCTTATCCACTCAAGAAGGTTCCTAGATGCTTGGGAAGTGTTATGACTTGCTCAATTTTCCCTATATATTCTCAATAAATTATCCATATCCTCCAAACTTCCCTATATGCTTGCAACTTATCTATAGTTTCCCAATAAATCTTCCTATTTTTTGCAACCTCCATCAAGATTTATTTAAGGGCTTGTGTTTAGAATTTTTGAAATGTTCAAAAAAGAATCCTTGGGGTGTAAGAGAAATTCTAGGGCTATTAATTTAAACCTATTCCATTTTATTAAGGCTTCTTATCTTCTTCACCTCCATAATCTATAGGAATGTGATTGGCCTTCTTCATATTTTCATTTGTTCATTGTCATGTGAAATTTCTCTTAAGGAGTCATATATTGATAGACACTTCATTCTCAAGGGTGTCTTTAGAGATATCAATCTCCTTAATCCAACCATTCACTATATTGTGCATTGTTCATAATGAATTGTTCCTTGTGTGTGGCCATCCCTTTGTGATTCATTCTAGGATACTTCATATACCCTACTCATTGGTATGCTTCATCATTTTACTCTTTCCATCATGATGCATGACCCTTTCTATTCCTTCATGACTTAAACTCCCTTAAAGTTCACTTCCCTACCTTTCCCATTTTTTTCACCATTGTTATCACCCATTTTTCAAAATAACCTTGCCTAAGGCTATCATAGTGAATCTTCAAATTGTCTCTTCATGAACTTAGATCTTCACTTTTACAACTCTATGTTTCATGCATTCAATGAGGTTTCTTGACTTGTTAATGGTATATGAACCTTCAAACCCTTTTTAGCTAGAATATCCTTTTGATGTGTTTGTCACTATGTTTGATTGCTATGTGATTGTCCCTATAAGTTGTTTAATACATCTACCAGTCTCTTCTCATGATTGTCACTATCCTCTTAAGTTATTTTGTGTTTATAATTTTGATAATATGGAATCCTAAAAAGGTTAGAGTTAAATATTTAATTGAATAATATGGTTGCTAGGGTATGGATGATGGTAATCTCAAAAAGGAATGACATAAAGCAATGCATATCCCGTACATTCAAGATACATGATAAAACTTCTTTGTAGCTTTGAACCTTCTTCCATGTAATCACAAAACTATCTTAAGGACTTCCCTCTTTACCTATCTTAGTTTGGAGTTTACTCATCTATCAATTAATACACTCTATTAGGTAGAATTTGAGGCTACTATTATTATGTATTATTCAATTATTCACTCAGTGGTTTATTATTGTCATACAATGTAACCATGTGAAACACTTCTCATGGCAGTGTCTATAGTCCTCTTGATCCATGTTTCTTATCTCTTTAAACAATTGTTATGTCACCTCTTAACACTGTCATATTTTACAACTTTGTCATGGATGCTTCTTTCAACTACTATGCAAGACCTTTCAAAACCTTATTTTTTGCTTCTCTAATAGTCTTTATGACTATTATAGAGTACATTACTATTCAAAGTATTTAAGGCATGGTAGTCCTCTCCCAGAATATTAATGCCCCATTGCATATTATGCAATAACCTTTCACGTGAGCCTTAAAAGTGACTTGAAGGTTAAAAAAATTATTTCACTCCACTCTAGCAATGGATGATGCATGAAACCTAGGTTTATGACAATAGATTTCTAGTTATTATGCCCTCTGCCCTTGAGATACTATCTATTAGGTATCATGTCCTTCAACTAGAATTCATGACTTGATAGATATTTCATGCTCTTCTACTGTCCTTCCCAAGGGTGTTATTTTCTATGCTTCTTTATAGTTCCCTTTTCATGCTTACTTTGAATACCATTGCATTTATATTTTCCTCTCTTTAATATTTTCATACCTCTATCCAGAACTATACTGTCTTTCTTTTATTCATATGGAAATCCTTCTTCCATCTTTCTCTATCAATATAAAGATTCATTTCTCTTAATTCCTCTATCATTTCCCAGTTGTATTGTACATTCATGACTACACCTACATTCATGGCTATGAATCTTGATGAATGCACTTTCATTTCCATTGAATCTCTAAAAATACTATGACAGTATGAAACCTTAGTGTCTAGAACTTTCACCTTATATCTTTGTCATTGCATGGTTGTATCAACTCTTCTCATCATTAATGTCCTCTAGTACTCATGCTCCTATTATTAAAGGTCATGATTCTTTAACAAAGAAACTTCATATCTTGCATTACTATTGTCAACCTTAGCAAGGTCAAAATTATCAACACTTCCATATGAATTTTTAAATCTTATTTCCATGCTTGTCTTTCCTTTATTTAAGACTACCACCCTTCATCATATGTCTTGAAAGGATTCTATCCTTCCTAGCTCTAGATTATGCTAACCTTTTAATGGAAATCACCATATTGATAGTCTCATTATGACTTCACACACATCTCACTATCCTTTACCCTCACATTCTCTATGTGTCTTTTATCATTTTTACTTTACTCACAATTCACTACCCTTTTTCATAGTGAATGTATACCCTTTCGCCTTACTCTTCCATGACACAAAACTTTAAAACCTAATCCACAACACCACTGCCATTCTTACATAAATGATAGGGTTAAATACATAGGGTGTTATTGTGTTTTATTTAAGGTAACAAAGATCCCCTATATTAACCCTCAAATGGTTCCTATAAGATCTTTAAATAAGTAATCTATCATTGATATTTTCTTGCAAATATCCTAAGGAATATTTTTTAGACTCTTGTATATATTCACTTGATCTTTGGTGAAGATAATTGGATAGTAGTAATAACAATATGCAAATTTTCAAGTCTTGAGAAACCTGTAGCATGTCTAGGTCTCATGATGAAAATATAGATTGTTAATGTTGTCACTAAGTTCTCTCCTTGTCATATACTCATTTCCTCTTTACATGATTGTCTTCACACCATTTGATTTTATTAATTTCACTACCTTTATTGACTATGTTTCCTTTTATGGAGGTCACCATAGTGATAGTCTCACCATACATATCTCTGCCTTTCAATTGTCACTTCATTATTTTCTTCACATATTTAAGCATTGCCATCTTTTGTCTTATTCATGGACTACCATCTTTATTTGTCTAGTGCCTCTATCATTTTCATGAACAATCCATCGGACATGGTTATTAATTGTATTCATATCATTGTAGCATCATGAATGTAGAGTGTCATAATGTAATAGGTAACCTATCACTGTGAGAAATGCTATGGATCCTAATATTTATGATTGTGTAGAGTGTCATGATGTAATAGGTAACCTGTCACTATGAAAAATGTTATGGATCCTAATATTTATTATTGTGTAGAGTTTCATGATGAAATAGGTAACTTTCCACTATGAAAAATGATATGGATCCTTTACAACCTTTGCGGATAGGCATATAGGGATACATGAATCTTTCACTAAATTTCACACCTTTACAACTCTAGATCTTGTAAAATATCAGAATCTCATACTCCAAGACTCTCATCCCTAGAGATTAACTCAAACTTAAATAAATCTTGGATTTTCAAAATAAGGTTTCCTCTGAAAGGTATATGTGGGATTCTTTCCTTTAAAACATTACCAAATATACATCTGAAAATAACTTAAACACATGCATGACTCTAAGAAAATATGAAAGGATAATATGTAGGGGTTGGAGAGATATTTGGTGCACCTATCAAGATGTGGTGATATGTAAGATCTATAGCTTAGAAATATAAGGATGAACCCTTGGAAAAACTCCATATCCCACCAAGTCTTTCCTCTCATTCTACAACATGTCATATCTAGTCTATTTAGTCTTGAAGCATGGATAAATGGATCCCTAAAACATATGGAATGTTCCTTATTATATTTACTTTTCTTCCCCTTCATTGAAGTAGTAGGAGATTATTTCAATGCCACCATGTTAATGAAAAAAAAAGAGTAACAAGATAAAAACCATAATCCTATGCTACATGGGTCAAGTAAAACCAAATTGAAATTCTCTTCATTACTTGGTGCCTAAAAACTTAGCCAAAATTTTCATTCCCTATTCCTTAAAAAGTGTTTAGCATTATGGATCCCTTTTTTAGTCATAAAATGACTTTTTAAAAATTAAATATCAATAGTTACCTTATGATGATATTCATTCTATATGTCATGATGTGTATGGTGTTCATATGGATTATAATGCTTCATTCCCTAATTTTTATACTAAATCGTCTATTTCTAGTTCTATTTCTACTTTTCATGCCTTGGTTAATGTTATCAATCAGGATTGCACCCTAGTTAAGTTAGACTCAACTATCTTGTGTAACATGGAATCATTCACAAGTTGTGGGTGGCTTATAATGAGAATGAATCTCCAATAAGGGTTGGTTCCCCTAGTAGATCACCTATAACTAATGAAATACATAAGTAATTTGCATGAAGGTTTAAAAATTAGAGGCTTGCATGAAGGAAAAATAGAATTTTTATCACAACTTCAACCCACTAACAACATTAAACACAACACACAACTTGCATTGCATGAAACTTTTGCACTCAAACCTACAACAATGAGAGAAAGAAAAGGAATCTAAAACTAAATCACAATTGAACATCAAATCATCAACTACAAAATGAGATAAAACATGAAAAGGAGAACATTGTTGTCTTTATTGATCTAAAACGAGCTGCATAATCATCTTATGAAAATATGAGTTATAAATGTTTACAAAGCTCTCTACAATACTCAAGAGAGAAAGAAGCAATAAATTGAACTTAGAAAAAACTAAATTTTTCTCCAATATATATCTCCAATGAGTCTCCATGAGTGAGAAAGGAAAAAGCTCAGTTAACTGCTCGCCAAAATAGTAACCAAAGTGTCATTTTTGAGCAAAGGGGAAAAAAACCTCAAAAATAGGGTATAGAACTGCTCCAAACTGAGTGAAAATAGGTGGCAAGTTTCCCTCCTAAGTAGATTGACCCAAAAGGACCCAAAAATCATCCAGTCCTAACTAAAAATTGGAAATAGAAAGCTTTGTTCCAACTAGAAAACCAAAAAGAAACTTCAATTCACTGCCCCTTTCCATTTTCACATGATGGTGACTTAAAAAAAAATAGGCAATTAAACTGAAATTTCTTTCTATATATTATGCACTTGCTTTATTTACTACATTTTAGTAACATTTAATCAAGCAATTTATAGAATATTGCTTAAATAATTTCTTACATTGCTTTGCAATTTCAACTTTGCAAAAAGAAAGCAAGTTCAACCTTAGCTTTGATTTGATTTTGCAAGAAATACAAGGTTTATATAATATGACTTTATTCATGCAAAGGAACAGGGGCTCACATGGGCATTTGATTTATCAAAATCAGAAAATAAACTCTAAGGCATATAGCTTAGGCTTTCAAAATGCATAAAAGGCTTGAAATAATACCACAAGGTATTAGTTAAGGCATGAAATTTTTTAAAATAATGTGGAAAAAATCCACAAGGCCAACCAAAGTATTAGGGTAAATGGGAACCCTAAACACAAAACCCGCAGCCTTAACTTTTAGCATTCATTTTGAACTTCTAATTTTTGGTGAAGGCTTGGGTCTGCCTCTACGTCACCATTAGGGTTTGAGCTTTGAGTTTTGAGATGCTTGCATGCTAGTAAGTTCTATTTTTGCATGAATGTGTTGTCTTTCCAATCATCAATGTATTCCTTCTTGCAAGTCGTAACTCTATTTCCCTTTTACATTTGATAGTTTCCCTTGCATTTGTGGCCGACATGGTACTTTTGCAATCTAGGGTCTTTAAAGAGAGTTTGGAAGCTTTTTGGAACCATGTGATAAGCACACCTTCCTTTCATTTATCATGCTCGATTGGCAACAATCTTGTGTTCACTTCATCCTTTAATATATTGAAATGACTCCATTTCAAATAGCCTTTACCACGACTTTTCCATTTGGATTTAGAGGAATTTTTGTTCAATGTAATAGGTCGTGGAATTTGAGTTTGAAATGCATGTTGTGGCTAAAAAAATGATATATGAGCATTATTTTCTATATATTCTTCTTTTTTGTGTAAATATGATATGGGGTTTTGAAAACCCATGGCTTCATTTTGCTCAACCCTTAATGAAAACTCAATTAGGGTTCCCTACCACAATGAAAATGAATTGCTTTAGCTTGTGAGAAAGGAATAAAACTGTGTGTTCTCTGTGGTACTTTCTTCTTTGAAAGCAACATGTCTCCATCTCACTCTTGTAATTTTCATTCTTTGTATTTACTTGTGAAGGATATGTTGAAAATCTCCCTTGCTTGAAGCTTTTCTAGGTTCCTTATCTTGCAAAATACAAAAGTTTTGTGTACTTTCATGGCTATGGCCTTTCAATTTTTTGAGTAGGAAGAATAAAATTTTTGACCTTCGGCTCAGCCTTACAACCATAGGGTGAGGTTTCACCTTGCTTGAGCATTCTTTGATGTTTACTATAGCAGGTCATGAGCTTGATTATTTTTTTTCTTGAAAGAAAGAAGAGAATTTTTTCCTACATTCTGGGTTTGTCTTTTCATGATTATTGTCCTCTTCATGTTGTGATCCCTTTCTGCATATGGAATTTTTCATCATATTCATTGAGACTGTTCTTTATCTCTTTCCTCTACAACATTATAAATTTTCCTCTTTGAACATTCTCTTGATTAGCAATATATGAGTCATTCACAAGGTTGTCTTTTGAGATGCATGACATATTTATAGGATTTTACTTTGACAACTACCCTCCTTTCTTTCAATCACATTTTCCTTAGAAAAAATGCCATGCTTTTCTTTGTTGATATTGTGTTTTACACAGTCCACCTCTATGCAATCTATCATTTGCACTATGACCTCGCTTTCTATCTTCTTAATGCAATGTAAAACAAGGCTCCACTATATAGCATATATGGCTATCTCTTTAGGTGAGTGCCACTAAGTTGTGAACATGTGATTGGAATTAGGCACTCCTTCCTGAAGATGAGTGCAAGAGTAACTATTTCCATTGCTCTATTTTCATTCTTAGTATCATCTTTTATTGAAACAACAAGTTGATGTTATAGTGCACTATTACTTCATCATTGTACTTGTATCCTTATTTATTGCTCCTTTTGGCACTTAATGAATGATTTGCTTCAAATATATGCATCACATATGATATAGACAACAAGAAATGATAATGACAGTAGATAAATGGTATAAACTCATGATGCAAAAATAGTGGCAACATAGAAGCATGTATGCAATCATGATTTCCTTACTTAAAAATTGATGCATCTTTATTATGTTTTGCATATTTCTGAAGTATTTAAATGAACTTATTGCTCATTTTTTATTGTCACTTCAAAGTGGAGGGATGCCTCATTGCACCTTTTGATTTGGCTTTCATGAATGGACAATGTGCTCAGCTCTTACAATCACTTTGTAAATCATCCCTCAAACTGAAAAATGCTTTATTTGAACAATCTAAATGTCTTTTGCTTATCTCATACCCCTCTCAAGATCTAAAGGGAAGCATGCTAGGCTTAACCCTTGTGGGAGCCCATTTTTTCACCACATGCTGAAATGTCAAAAGAAAAGAATCCAACAATGAAAATTTCACCTATACCTGCATAGTGAACACACATGATAGATAAAAATCAGTGAAGCTCAATTCTCTTGTGATGTTTTATTTCCAGGATCTCTTGCATACATCTGATAATGGTTGAACTAATTTAATGCACTGTATATATATGCTATATTTCTGTTGATAGGACATATGATGATATTTATATCTAGAGCTCTAACCAATCTTTCAATCATCTGCAAGTTCATCTGAAGATCAGGAGCAAGGAGGAGTTGAAAATAAAGAAGACCAACACAAGACTGCCACAAGCAATAATGGATATGCTTCCTTTCAATTTTTTTCACTACTTTTATCTTTATTTGTCTAGCCTATCTTTATGTTTCATTAGTTTAGCTACTCCCACGACTTATGTGGGACACTTAAGCATTATTTTTCTCTCAATGTATAAAACAACAACATTTATGCAATCTTGTGTATAGTCCCATTACAAAATGAATGAAAGATAGTAATATCATGCAATTTATGT
Organism: Sequoia sempervirens; assembly: GCA_007258455.2. Taxonomy (NCBI): domain Eukaryota; kingdom Viridiplantae; phylum Streptophyta; class Pinopsida; order Cupressales; family Cupressaceae; genus Sequoia; species Sequoia sempervirens. Next base: position 63,437 of record VDFB02088387.1, read on the forward strand.
GATTCCTTATGTTGTAAAAAATTTCACAATAAAAATTGAACTCCATTTGAAGCTTTGATATGCAATGGTTAAGCTTTAGCAAAAAATTGGTTGGACCTTTCATTTTTTTATGCAATCAACTATTTCAGCTCTATCAAATTGAGTTGTGAGTGAAATTTGGTAACAGTTATACCACATGACTACTCTAAAATTAGGAATACATGATATAATGACTATGATAAACTTAAGAATTCCCCAATTCAAATATCTCTTGGGGATTTGATACGTCTTCTAAAACATATAGAAACATCTTATAATAATTTTTGGCACAAATTATTCTTTCCTATAATATTACTCCCAATGATTTAATACCAATCTTAGAGCTTATTAGTCAAGATAAAGAACATAAATGGTTATCTATTGTAGTTAAGGATAGAGATATGAGTTAATATAGCTTTAGTAGATAATTTATCTAGTCTTAAAATATAGAAGATTTTTTTTTAGATGTTGACCAAGTTGATTATCATAATCTTTCATAATTTAAGGTCAACTATCAAAGCATTTAATAATGTGATACAAGAATCTCTTAGTTTGTCACAATGCATATTAACCTTTTCCCCATTACACGATATAAATGTTCTATATGATTCCCATGGGTTTAGTATATATTATTCTTTTATTTCATATATTGATTCATGTTATGGGAATTTTCCCTTCTACACTTCATCATAATATCAAGTTCATTCATTAAAATAAGGGGCATGTAGTCATAACCAATGATATAATCCTTACTAATTTTCATGTATTATTAAGACAATAATACTTTGGTATCTCCAAATCAACTAATCATGCTAATATTACCCCTAATAACCTCTCCTAATCCACCCACACCGTGTTTACCTTGAAGATGATTAGGATCAATTTATCTTGCATCATCATGTGGTGAGTAACATAAATATAATGATCACGCTACCTCACCTTTGACCATAGATCCTAATATACATGATAAACTACCTTTGGATTCTCAATTTGATAGAAATTATTATGGTATTTTCTCTTAGGGATCTAAGACTATCTATCATTTTAAATGTAACTTATTTTAATCTTAATTGGCTATCAATATGGTAAAGAATATTCTATTTTACAAAAAATGCCTATAAGAGAAGAAGTTTAGGTTTGAAACAAGGCATAGTAGAACCTATATAACCATCTAAAAATAATAGTACTAAAGGTATAATGTATTTTTATGTGATTGATAATGATACTAACTTACCATCAATCCACCTTGAGCTGATTTATACTAGTCTCCTAGATACTACTCCTTTGGATACTTTTATTAATGACAAAACTCTCAAGGAATATTTAGGAGTATAATGATTTTCCTATGTTTCATCATGATAGAGGCCTCCCACAAATTTTTTAGTTTTCTTCATATTTAGGGAAGATGATCCTTCATTAATAATCTCTCTTGATACTTTATCCACTCAATCCTTTATTGAAGATAAAAACCACTCATCATTGGTGGTACCTTGGATGTTGAGCTAGATAAAAATGACATGAAGATCTTGAAAATGGTGGATTAGCTAAACATTTACAAATGATAGAAAAAATTTACTCTACTTAATGATATTGGATATATATTTACATGTCCATAACAAGATATATTAGGTATATGTAGTGATATTTTCATGATAAATGTCATTTTAAATCCCAATGTTAGACAAGCTAAGTATAAAATTAGGAAGATGCATCCAAAGGTTACTTTCATGGTTAAAGATGAAATTGAGAAGATGTTACAAAAATTATTCATTAGACCAACTAATTACTCTATGTGGATATGTAAAATGGTTCCTATAATATAATTTAATGGACATATTCGCAAATGTAGTGACTTTAGAGACAAAAATAAAGCATCTCCTAAGGATCTTTGCTTAATATTGATATGATTGTAAAATATACTGTTGCAAATGGGAGGTTATTATTCATGGATAGATTTTTACGATACAATAAAATTATTATCAATCCTCAAGGCTAAAATAAAACTACTATTATCAATCCTTTGGGAATTCTTTTTTATGTTTCCATGCCTCTTGGGTTGAGTTTTTTTTATGCTACCTATCAAAGGGTTGTGGTCTCAATTTTTAATGAAAATGATGCATAATATTCTAGAACGTTATGTGATGATATTTTGGGAAATTTTAAGAAAAGAACCCACCATATCCAAGACTTGAGAATAACCTTAGATTGCCTATGACAATAGAAAGTTACAATGAACTCCAAGAAATGGGTATTTGTTATGGATAGTGGATGTGTTGGAAGTTGAAGCTTGCATCAAATGGTTGTCATTAATGTCAATAGGTTGTCATTGATGTCAACACAGTATTGAATGTATGAGTTGTTTACCAGAAGCTATTTCCTATCAAAGGTGACTGCTATAGGTGGTCTAATGTGTTGGTTTTTAGGTCTGGTTTTTACTGACAAGACAAGCTATGATTCGAATATTCAAAGATCCAGGTTGACTCAGCATGTGTAATATTTTATGTGGATGTTTTTGGACAACATAAGCAATGTGTTAACCTTATATAAGGCTGACCTAATTGACAAACAAGATATACATACATATATATAGAGACTCTTCGGGAAGAAAAAGAGAGATGGGGAAAAAGAGATAGGAAAAGAGTGTGATAGTAAGAAAGAGAAAGAGAGATTACAATAGAGTGGAGTAAGAAAAGTAGGTGAAGACAATAAAGTGTATGATCATATCAGAATTATTGAGCAATTTTTGAAATACAATACTATCTATATAGAGCTTCATCTGGAACTAAACTCTACACAAGGTGTAATCTATTAGTTCACACTTTTGGTTGTAATCCTTAACTCTTGTATTCTGGAAGTTATCCATATTTTATATCTTTGTGGTAGTGATCCCTCTGGGTTGTAGCCCTATTGGAAAGTGAGTCCTTATTGTAGGCAGTGATCCTTATATCAAGTAGTGAGCCTTATCTTAGGCAGTGAGCCTTATCTCAAGTAGTGAACATTTTGTAATTGGTTTTGATATTCTCTATATGTGAGTTAATCCTCACCGTGGTTTTTCCCTCATTAGGTTTTCCATGTAAATTTGTTTTTATTGTGTTTATGCATTGGATTTGAGTTTTTGCATTAGAATTTGATGATTAATCATTTAAGCAGTTTATGTTTTAGTTTTGGTAATTGAATTGAAGGTTATAATCTAAAAACTAATTCACCCCCCCCCCCCAATTATAATATCCAACAATTGGTATCAAAGCTCGATCCTTTCAAATAAGTTTAATAGCTTGAAGGAGATCTTGGTAGGTTGAACTCAATGATAAAGGGTTTTGACTTAGATGAAGAATTAAGAATAGAGACTTTGGACTCTAAAAATGAAGATCTGAAAGAAAATGTTAAGCAAGCAAGGGAATGCATTCAAAAACTAAGAAATCAGATCCAAAAGTTCAAGTTGAAACATAAAGAAGTTTACCAGGAACTAAAGGAAGCAAAGGAGACTGTTGAAAATCTAAGGATGAAACTTGAAGAAAGAAAAAGAGTGGAAGATAACCTAAAATTGGAAATTGAACAAAGCAAGGCATAGGAATGATACTTGAAAGAAATTATCAATCAAGAGAAAAAAAAATGTGATAAGCTTGAACAAGAAGTAGTAACCCTTAGAGTTGATATGGAAAAAGAAAAATATCATGAAGAAAGGTTCAAGAAAATCTCTACAATGCTTGATGAATTAATTTCATCTTAGAAACTTGCAAAGGATAAAGGTAGTTTAGGACTTGAAGAAGGACAAAATTCAAAGACTAATCTAGTTTTCAATAAAAGTGGACAATCAAAGGAAATTCCAAGGTAGTACTTATCAAGGCAAGAATCAAAGGATAAATACTGAAAGAATACCCATCTGGAAAACTAATGCTCAAAGGTACCCATCTTTTAATGAATTTTTTTTTCTCATGCAATAAATTTGGACATAAAGCAACCAAATGTAGAAGTAGGATGAAACAAAATAGAATGAGTCAGAATGTTGGATTCCTTGTTGGAAAATTTTATAGTTGCAACAAGTTTGGACATAGAGTTACCGTATGTAGAAACCTTATGATGATAAACAGATTTGACACAAAAAGAAGAATTCAATATTTTCAAGGCTATTGTTATATATGCAATATCATTGGACACAAGGCTAACCTATGTAGGATAAAGGAAAAAGCAAATTCATTTGATCTTGGACATGTTATGTACTACACTTGCAACAAATCAGGACATATCTCAAAATTCTGCAGAAGCAAAGTTAGGAAGAAACCGAATCCAAAAAAAAAGAACAAGCCTATGAACAAGGTAGATCCAAAATAATTAAGGAGAGAAATGACAAAAATTTAGAGAAAGAAGGAAGAACCTAAGAACAAGGATGAATCAAATGGCCATGTATCTACATCTAGTGCAAATACCTCTTCTAAGGACTAAACCCAATAATGGTTTCAGGGGGAGCATTCACAAAAAATATAAAAACCCCTCGATATATGAGGTGTCATGCAAAGACACATGGATATGTGATGAGAATCTCTATTTTGAAGGCAATGAAGAAAATTTTGACAGAAAAGATGCAAATCAAGAAATCTACAGAGCCCCTCTTGGGTCACAGTGTTTCTCAACAATAGTTGGGAATTTAAAAGCAAAAAAATAAAATAAAAAATGCAAAATTGATGCAATAGCTTTGGAAAAATAAGGTATTGATAGACTAAAGTACAAATGATGATGTCACAAGAAATAAATTATCTTTTATGATGAAACCCTAAAAGCAACAAGTTAAATAAGAAAGATTGAGTAGTCATTTTCATCATGAAGTGAATAAGCTAAGGAATAAAGAGCAGTTCAGAAATAAAGAGTTAGGGTTATTAGAAAGTGAAAATATGAAGAAAAAGGTTGAAATAATGGAGTTGAAGGAAATGGTGATATTTAATCCATGCAACAACGAATTATAGAAATTGAGTAAGTTACAAATTGATGAATTTGATCATGGAAAGATTCAAAATTTTGAAACTTCTCTTTCAGTTGAGAAAATGCAAATGATCAAGAGTTTAGAGCACGCGGGTTTAGAAATTTGGAGCGAATTTCCATACTTTTCAAATGTGGACATTGTTTGGTTTATCTTAAGTAGAATTCAATGTGATCAGATGATCTTCAACAAACACTATGAGATCATGAAGGAAGCAATTGCAGCAATAATAGGATTATGCAATAATGGACCCACTCCAATCAAGAAGTCAATAAAGAACAAGGAGATCAAAGCCCTTACTAGGGTAGCAAGAGATCAAAGGGCACTTATAATTCATACTATAATAGACCCAATGATAAGGTATGCGACATATGGCATTTCATATAAGATTTAATTCAAAAACAAGGAAGGCTCTACTTTGGTGATTGTCATTTATGTTGTGCATCAAATGGTTGAGAAGAAAGAGGATTTTGATTTGTGTGAGTTACTGAGGAATCAATTAATGGAGAATATAACTATGACAAAGAATGGCAATTACCCTTTTAGTTTTGGATCTTTGGTTATATGTTTGATGATGTATTTTTTGAAATCGTTACCATTGAAAGAAAATGTTGTGTGGAAGTTAGTTATACCAGTTGGGAAGCAGGTCTACCAATATCTAGAATGTCTATCAAAAATAGAAAGGGTCTATAAAGAATACTTTGAAAACAAAATAAATGTATGGAGTTCTGGCATGATTTCCAGCCTAATTGGGATGTTTGAAGCAGGATCCTCCTCCGAAAAGAGGAAAGCATGAATAATTATCTCAAGTTCTCCTTTGGAAATAAAGAAGTTGAGGTAAGAGGAAAAAGAAGAAGAAAAATAAGAAAATATTATAGAATCAATTGATTTGGCATTAACTGGTGAGGAAGAAGACTTTACTAAGGAAAAGGTGTTGAAGATTCTTGAGAAATCTAGTGGACTAGAGAAGATTGGAGATGAATGGTTGTTACGACCATCATATGAACAGGATGAGATTACAAACTCCCTAGCTAATTACATAATTCATAATGATATTGACCTAAGTGATGTGACAAGTGATTTACCAAAAGTATTGATTGAGCAGATTGAAGAAAGACTAAAGGCACAGTCACCTAGTGAAACAACATAAAAAGATGAAATTCAATTAGTCATGGAAGAAAGATGTCAAAATGCACATAAGAAATTGATTAAGAGTATAAATGAATTAAAAACCTGCATCAAGAGTGTAAACATCGTGTATAGGTATTGTCTCTGATGGCCTACTACTATTGGAAACTACAGAGCAAAAATCAATGCTATTGGGCTTGAACTGAATTCCATTGGAAAAACATATGATATCCTCAATGACAAGGATGGAGTGCAAAAGAAAAGGATCAATTCCCTACAATCTAAACTTGCAATCATTATGGTATAGAGAGATGGTATTTTGAAGACCTTTTAGAAAGTTAAATAAATAATTGAACTAAGATTGGAACAACTTTTTGATCTCTTGGTAGAAGTTGAGAATAATGCACAAAATATTGCTATTGTGGATACTCTTCTAGAAACAATTGATTCAATAGCAAAGAAAAATAGTATTTGTTTAAACATCAGGTTGGCATTGGTTTCCTTGAAGACATATCTTTCAAAATTGAAAGAAAAATAGAAGGAAATATTTTAATTGAGAAGGATTGAGGTAAAGAACCATTTTTTATATCCTTTTTGAAGACTATTTTTTTTGTAAAAATTTCTTGAAGTAAGGGGGAGATAGATCTTTTTTGTCATTGATGTCAAAGGGGGAGAGGAAGCGTGTTAAACAGAATGAAAATAATTTCATCTCATCAAAATAATTACAAAGGTTGTTGTTGTTGTCTTTTCACATCTTGTGTTGTCATCAATGACAAAGGGGGAGATTGTTGGAATTTGAATCTTGCATCAAATGGTTGACATTAATGTCAATAGGCTATCATTGATGTCAACACAATACTAAATGTATGATTTGTTTACCAGAATTTATTTCCTATCGAAGATGACCATTATAGGTGGTCCAGTGTGTTGGTTTTTAGGTCTAGTTTCTACCGAGAAGACAAGCTATGATTTGGTTATTGGAAGATCTTGGCCGACTCAGCATGTGCAATATTTTATGTGGATATTTTTGGTGGACATAACCAATACGTTAACCTTATATAAGGCTAACCTAATTGAAAAACAAGATATACATACATATATATAGAGACTCTCCAAGAAGAAAAAGAGAGATGGGAAAAAAGAGACAGGAAAAGAGCATGATAGTAAGAAAGAGAGAAAGAGTACAACAAAGAAGAGTAAGCAAAGTAGGTGAAGACAATAAAGTGTATGATCATATCATAATTATTGAGCGATTACTGAAATACAATACTATCTATATAGAGCTTCATCTGGAACTAAACTCTACACAAGTAAGGTGTAATATATCAATTCATACTTTTGGTTGTAAGCCTTAACTCTTGCATTCCAGTAGATAGCCATCTTTTATATCTCTGTGGAAGTGAGCCCTCTAAGTTGTAGCCTTGTTGGACAATGAGTCCTTATTGTAGGTAGTGATCCTTTTTGTAATCGATTTTTATATTCTCTATAGTGTGAGTTAATCCTCACCGTGGTTTTTTCCTCATTGGGTTTTCCACGTAAATCTAATGTTATTGTGTTTATGCATTGGATTTAAATTTCTACATTGGAATTTGATGATTAATCATTTAAGCAGTTTATGTATTAGTTTTGGTAATTGAATTGAAGGTTATAATCAATGACAATTGATTCACCCCCCTCTCAGTTGTCCTATCCAATAGGATGTTTAATAGGTTTTATTGTATCTATACAAGGATTTGATCTTGATTTTTATGAGATATATGTCATTTTCAACATGCCTCATCCTAAGAATATTTCACAACTTAGTAGTATGCAAGGAAAAACCCAAGATATTGGACATTTTATTGCATAATAAGATGATAAAACCTTATTAGATTCATTAAATGTTTGAAGAGTGATGTCAAATTTTAATGGAACTAATATTTTCATAAATCCTTTATTGACATGAAACAATATTGATGAATTCAATAGTACACATACTTGGTATTCATGTTAATATTTAATACTATATGTATTTGATACTAAGTCCTTTGTTGAAAATTTATTGGTAGAAAATGATGAGAATGGAAAAGATTATGGTGCTTACTACATTAGTCACACCTTATTAGATTATCAGACAAGGTGAATTACTATGGAAAAATAATGTGTGGTTGTGGAATTTTATAACAAAAATTGAGACATTATATGATACATGTTGATATACACATGATTATAAAAAATGATCCCTTAGAATACATTATTTTTAAGGCTAATATTTTGGGTCAAGCCACACTAATGTTACTTTTATATTTTGACATTTAGTTTGTTTTTAAAATAAATGGATTCAAGAAATTATT